>NIVC01003368.1:0-101450 GCA_002269645.1 Macrostomum lignano | reverse complement strand
ACTTCACTGTCACCGCCGAGTAACCAACAAAAGTGAGCTCGGAGACTATCACACTTGAAGGAACAACGGTCGAAATTTTGTTGGTACCGTTCGGATTTGCGATCTCGGCTCTAAAACTTGGACTCATCGACATGAGATCATCAAATATCACGGATCCGAACTTCATTCTGTGTGCTAGCACAAACTACACATCACAGCCGAATCTGTACTGGGTGATGTGACCATCGACAAGGGCGATTCGAGCGGTGTGACTGGACCCACTAGACTAACAACTTGCAATACGGGAACATCAGCTCAAAACACTGCCTGCTCAAGCATCGAACCCAGTCTGATCTTCTGTTACCTGTTTCCACCTCAGACATACAGCTGGACGGGAGACTTTACTGCCACCGTCAGAGTCGCTAAACCCATCGGACTCCAGGAAATCACACACAACATCTCCATTTTTGCATTGATTGTGGGACCTAAAGTGGCCGCTGTGCCTCACCCCGATGTTGCTGCCGATCCCAGAATGTCCGCGTGGGTTTCGCAACGGTATTTTCCGAGAAACAGGCCTGTGACCTTCACTGCAACAATGCAGTTCGGTAGCGGTCCAGGTTTAAAGTATTCCTGGGACTTCGGTGACGGAATCAGTACTGAATCCAGCACTAACTCAGTCAGCCATCAGTATGCAAAAGAAGGAAGCTATATCATCAAAGTCAATGTTTCCCATGCGTACAGCACTGCTTTCGCCTCAGTAAACATCAGTGTCTACAGACCAGTGGATAAGCTCGAGATTGGAGCAGAAATCACAGCATCGATGATGCAGCCATACGAAGTTTCATCGATCTGGGAACACTTCCTGCAGAAGCTTGCTTTGTTGTGGACTTTAGCGCCTTTGGTGACAAAGTTGTAGCCAATCAGAGCGCTCACATGTTTGGCAGTGCCACCGCATGCCAAACTCTGTCTCCAGTGAGCTCTCTATATGGCAGCATGTACTGGGACAATCAACTTTCGCAAGAGTACAACAGGCTCTACCAAGAGTCGCTGGCGAGTCCTCCTGTGTCTACAGTTGTTCTTTTCATCAAGAACTTTACGTATTTTGACCAAAAGGTTGTTCGCTTGCAAGGCTACAACAAGTACTCCATGCAGGAGACCTCCTTCTACATGGTAGTTTCGAAGGGCCGTGCTCAAAGCCGAAGCTCAATCTTTCGTACTCGATGCCGGATCCGCGGTTTTCAAGAGAACAACTGCTCGTCTTTAACCCCTACCTCAGTGTTAACTGCTACAATAACAGTGTCGAAGTGAAGTGGAAAATCGAGAGATACAATAACGGCACCAATTCATGGCAGGACTTCGTACCACAGCTGAAGCAGTTCCATCAGAACTACCCAAGTCACGTAAACTATGTTTCTCTGGACGATACGATGATATCTGGAGTGATGTACCAAGGATCGAACAACCAACTCAAGACTTTCACTGTGTTTCCTTATGCATTGAACATCGATACAGTGTACAGGATCACTGTACAGGCCACGATGGTCGAAGAGCCCGCCCTGAACACAACCGACTCAATTGATGTGTACATCTACAAAGCGCCTCTGCGACCATGTCTCAACTACAGAGTGTATGACCAAGAGCTCTCGAGGTGGTACAAGCTGAGCAGCCCTGCGCAGAGCAAGTTCGGCTTCGAGGTGGAGTTCGACGCGAGCTGCAGCGTCAATCCGAACAAGTTCGCCTTGGCTGGAGAGTTCAGTGACTGGGACTTTGAATACTACTGCAACCGCGAGTGCGAGGGAGAACTCATCTTCGGTCCCGACGCCTCGTACAGTTTTGCAAACCAGCCGAAGAATGTCTGCAACAAGACAAACATGAATGGTGACGTGGTACATAACCTAACGTGTTTCTCATTGGATCCTCTGAAGACTAGACATCATCTTTCTCGCATAATTAAAGGTGATTGGAACTATTCGGGTGGAGCAGGAAAAATGGATTATGTTTATGACATTCCGAGTTTCAAAAAATGGAAAGATGACGCCATAAACAAAAAAGTATACCGTTACTTGTACTATATGTCTGGTAAAAGATCTGATTCCAGTCTCATTTTGAACACTCTGACAACATTTGAGAAGCAAAGCCACAGAATTTATGTTGTCGTGCGGGATAAAAACGATCCATTGTTGGAACCACAGATCACACATGTAGTCGCTACATTTACTCTTGGAATGCCACCAATTATAACTGACATGTAAGCTTGCTTTTTGTATTACTTAATTAACAATGACATTGTCTGATCCTCCGGTGTGCCTTTGTAATTTTAGATGCATCAGCAATTGCCACAGGAGCGTCATTAAGAACCCGAAGATAAACGGAAGAGCCTGCGAAGATGAAGCCATCAACATCAACCCAAACATTCCGATAAAATTCCAAACATCGATTGACAATTACATTCCGGGCGTGAGATTTCATTATCGCTGGCAGATTTCTAATTTAAAAAATCCAGTTACATCTTGTCCGTACGATCTGTCGCAGAGTTCAGTGCTGGCCCAGCTGGACATGGATGAAATGGGTCCGGACTGGAGCATCATTGGTAATCATCTTTTATTGTATTGGATAATAAAAGTACTTATCAAATAGCTATCTATCAATCAATTGCATTTTCGTGGAAGAGCACAAAAATTAATATATGCTTTCTATATTTTATTTTAGATGGCCAAAACTGTGCAAGTACAGGTAAAGTTTGCCACAGAAGTTGAAAAGTTTCTTTAAAAAGCTTAAAATAGTTTACTCAGATTAAAACAAATATTCTGATATTTTAGGAATTTCCTCTCCGGGACTTGCCATCGATGGAGTCGGCTGTCTGCCGCGCGCATCGAACGGCATCTACATACTCAGGGTGAAGTCCTACCGCGATGGATCGCCAACTAACTATGGCTTCAAACTGCTGTACTTGATGATCAACACTGCTCCAGACGTAAGCTTGCTCTCTGTTCGAGCCTTTCCTACCGTTGGCGAAGCTTTGAATACGAGATTTCAGCTCACGTGCGACGGTGCCACGGATAGCGACGGCTCACTAAAGTACAACATTGGTTACAGCCAGCTGGAGAACCCAAGCGGACCGGATGACTGCATTCCGATTGAAATAGGTGAGCAGTGCATTTTCGCTATTAGTAAATAGCTCAATACGTCATCTTATTTACTGAATACCGCTATCTTGTCAGGTGCCAATGAATGCAAACTAAGCCAGGCTACAATGCTACCTAGCGGCGCTCAGAAGCGTGACTACATGATTACTATCTGCATTGAGGTGTTCGACGCAGCGATGGCTTCATCTTTCTATAATATCTCCACCTTGCTGCGAGTCAAGGAGCGACAAATGAGCATTGACGAGCTCAGCAATGGAAACATCTACAACAGAATTGAAGGCTCCGCTTACGGAGGAAACTCTCGTGAAATGGGAAAGGCTGCGTTCCCAGCCATTAACTCCCTTAGCACTGTAACAGTGGATACACCTGCTCAGGTTCAAGAGATGATTCTATTCAAGCGCAAAGTTGTTAATCTGATATCAAAGTGCGTTAACGCCTCTGATAGCAACACCACGACAGACAATCGACTGAGAGACCTCGAATTCCAGTCGAAAATGCTCAGCACAATTACTGAGGGCGAACTTGACGAGGATTCACTTGACGTAGTTGCTGAAACGGCTAAAAATATGGCAAAAAATCTGCTTGAAATCTCGCAGCAGCGCGGCGTGTCATACCACGAAGTTCTCGCTAGCGTGAATCGGCTAGTTGCATCCTCCGAAAGTATTACCTCGTCACTTAACAACGCAGAGCAAAACGGAGCAGGAAACCAAGACAAGTCGTCAAACAAACTAAAACTTGGAAACAAGCAGCTAGGCAATTACATACCGCTGCCGATTCTTTGGCTAACAAAATGGTCACGGATGAACGGGAGACGCATATTTCAACTCCCAACATCAGCATTGTGGTCGTGAAACGGCAGCCAAGCAAACTGAATAATGGTACGCTAAAAACTATTCATTGTTTACTTTTAATGCTTAAATTCTTTTTAACTATTACACAGACCATAGTTATTACTTTTTTAAACTTCCAGCAAAACTCAAGGCCAGCGGTTCAACAGGATGTGACAACTTCAAGCTCGGCGATTTCAAAGATAGCTACGGAAGCAGCCTCTTAGTGGAACCGGATCCGAGAAATCCTAACACAACGGTTCCCTCCCAGTCAGCGCTGACGAAAGTAAGACTCTTTCGTTTCTTACTTTAAGTAATTTTAGCATGGCATCTACTGCACGAGGCCTTTTTAAATCTCCAGGTCATCAAAAGCAAGTCAAACTTGTTCGCATCGGCCAAAGGCGGTGGAAACATGAGCTCGAGCACTTACTCCATTACCATGTCCTCCTCTACAAATGGGGAATATGACATCAGTGATCTCGGTTCATCTTCTTGGATTGAAATGCGGCTCACTAACATAATGGCGGACAATGAGACACTTCCCAGCACTTACGGACAGACAGCAGACAAGTCTGTCACTCTGCAAACTCAGAAAGTACTAGTGGAGACCAGCAATGCCTTGTTCGTGAAAGTTGAGCAATATCTGAACTCGACCGACGCCACCGCTCGCAACGAAACTACGGCCACGAACCTATTGAACTACGGCTTCCTAGTGTACTTTAAAGCGGGAGAGCCACCTACTGATAGCTCCTATGACCGGCTGTGCCAGCTGCCGCTGCCAGCAACGACTATGTGTAGTGCACCTTCTAACGCCTCCGACTCGAGTTCGGGCTCCGAGTTTAGACAGGAGCCGTGCAACTGTAGGAACAGCACATTGGGTTGGTTCTGCTCCCTTGACTGACTATAATGGGACGTCAGTACCAGCTGGACCGGACTATAAGCTGACCAATTGTATGTGCAACTCGACTTGGTGCAGTCCAAACAGCGACTTGGATTCAACAGACAATTGCGAGAAGTCGAATTCATATCAGCCTGACTTGTGGACTTGCTACCTTTCAGTGGACGATCTCAATACGTACGTGTTTTTATGCTTATATGTCTTTTAATAATTATAACTTCAATACAAAGCGAATATTATTTACTATAATTACAGCCGCGAGGTCGAAAAAACCGTCCACTTCGGCATTCGAGCAATTAAACTGGACGTTGACGGAAAGCCATCCGTGAAAACTATAGATGGTGACAGCAGCAGTGGCAACAGCGAAAATTCCAAGATACCAGAGTATCAGTACCTAAGCATGACTTCAAGAGCACAGCGTTTACGGCTGGCTGTTATTATTTTGACACGAATTCTTCTCAGTTTAGCAATATAGGCGTTCATGTATGAAAACGTTTCAGAATAAACTTTGTTTAGTTCTTCAATAACCCCTCAAATTATAAATACGTGTTGAAAATGTTTTTTCAGGTCGGTCAGTGCAGTACGCCAACTGAAACGCAATGCTTCAGCAGCCACATGACTTCGTTTATGTCTTCATTCTACGTGCCACCGTTGGCGTTTAATCCTTCCGACTCGGGCTGGCTGAAGCTGGACAGCAACCCGATCGCACTGAGCGTGGTCCTGGCACTGGTCTGTTTCTACCTAATCATTGTTGTTTGGGTTCGCAGAAAAGACAAGGACGACATGAAGAAGGTTGGCGTCACGCCGTTGCCAGACAATCATCCGGCAGACGAATTCAGGTAAGTAATTATTATCTTCTTCTTTACGGACAGGCTTGACTCTCCGACTGATCTTATGAAAGCTTGAAGTTATCAAAACCTTATGCAATTTTAAAACATTCAATAATTGTTTAAAATTCTCAGGTATGAGTTGACTTTCTGGACGGGCGCCAGACGACACGCGGCACGACCGCCCAGGTGTCATTCTCTTTGATCGGCGAGGACTCGGAGAGTGAGGCTCGGCCGGTCCTTGATCCTAAGAGACCCGTTCTGCAAACTGGCTGCGTAGACTCGTTCTTCATGACGACTCCGAGCTACCTCGGCCGTCTCACCCATGCCAGGATTTGGCACGACAACGCCGGCTCAGATCCCAAGTGGTACTTCAATCGATTGCTGGTTGAAGATTTGCAGACAGGAGACAAGTACTTCTTTATCTGCAATCGTTGGTTCGCATTTGACGAGGATGACGGAATGGTAAGCTAAGCATTTTATTGAGTAGACATTGCACTGGAGCAGAGACGCAACATCAGTGTGCCAATTTCAGGTGGACAGGATTTTGCCCGTGTCCGGAATGGAGGAGGTCAGGAAGTTGAAGTCGTCTTCTGGAGCAAGGCGCAGAAGAACCTCAACGACGGCCACCTGTGGCTCTCGGTGGTGACCAGGTCTCCCAGGAGCAAGTTCACGAGAGTCCAGCGAGCCACAGCCTGCTTGGTGTTGGTCATGAGCACCATGATGGTCAACCTTATGTTCTACGGACAGTCAAAACATGTCGAGAGTCCGCAACTCATCGAGTTCGGCCCGATAAAGCTCACTGCTCACAGCATCTACCTGGCAACTGTGTCCTCGCTGATCATCCTGCCGATTAACGTGCTCATTGTTGTGCTGTTCAAAAACAGACGCAACAAGCCGAAGAAGGCCTCAAAGGTGAAGCCACGCGGGCCGGTCACACCTGACGAAGAGAGCGGCGCTGGGGATGGTGAAAAGTATGCCATTGGCGAACCGTCTGTCGCCACCGAAGAAGCCGCCGGAAAGTCGCTCAAGTCAAAAGTCCTGGCTCGAATCCGCCCAGCCGTGCGCCGCGTGTGGCCTCTGCCTTGGTGGTCCTACATCATCGGCTACATCCTGTCGTTTCTCAGCGTGGCCGCGTGCACCTATCTGATGGTGGAGTTCGGCGGAGTTCTCGGCGAGGCCAAGACGTCCGAGTGGCTCGCCTCGATGCTTGTCACTTTGCTGCAGTCGATCGTGCTGATTCAGCCGGTGAAGATCGTGGTGATGCCGCCGCCTACGCTCTGCTGGTGAAGAAGATCGACGAGGACGAGGACGAGGTGACGAAGGAGATGGTCGCTGCGGGCCTCCCGCCAGTGCACGAGCGGCTGAGCATCAAGGACCTGACCGACCCCAGCAAGAGGGAGATGTTCCTGAAGTCGAAGCGGGCGCCTCCGCCGCCTGATGAGCACGTGCTGAGGGAGTTGCGGGAGCAGCGGTAAGGAAATTCTATCACCATTTCACCGTTGTAACTTTTTAAGTTTGCACAAATATTTTTGAACTAATGTACAGTTTCTACTACAGTCTATTTTAACATCACCATCCAGAATCCGTGAGAACAACATGAACGACATCTTGAAGGACATCGTTTTCTACATTCTGTTTCTCGTAGTACTCATGATGGCTGCCTACACTAGTCAGGATTACCGATCGTATCTGCAGAACAATTATGTGAAAAACATGCTGACCAAGGGTATCTACGTTCAAAATGAGACGCATCAGGCCAAAACGATGTCTTCAGCTATACGTCGTGACTCATTGTGGGACTACCTAAACAACACTGTGATCCCAACTGCCTATCCGATTGCCTGCTACAATGGGGAATTCTGCAATCAAATTGGCTTGAACTGGACCTCGGATCCGAACCTCATGCTGGTTCGGATGGCGCAACTCAGACAGCTGCGAATCAAGAAGGCTGTTGACAGCTGCAAAATTTCTTCGTACTTTGCCAACATTATTAGCGAGTGCCGCCCTGAGTACAGCATGTGGAGCGACGATGAGAGGTCCTTTGCACCTGGCTGGCTGCTGGCAAATTCAACCAGTAAGTTTGCCAAATGACAACTGTCTGTAGTTTGTCAGTGATTAGTTTTATAGGTCATTAACCCTAAGGAAGATTGGTATTTTTATTGTGCCAATAATGATAATTCTGTTTTAAAGATCGTAGATACATCATTAAAGCCAGCTCAATGTAGCCCCAAAAGTTCTCTCCACATTCAATCGCAACACTTTTACAGTAGACATACCAAACCTTCTCAGAGTATTATGGATTCTAAAGTGAATGTCTGGACGAAAGATAGAGCCAGTTCAGGTGAAGCTTTCATGTAAATCTAAAGGTTACCGACAACAATCAGAATCGGAAGGTTGCTGTAGTCGAGTCCGTGACAGTGTTACATTCAGCAACATGGTTAAGTTTCTATGAACCCAGTTCATAAGGCCTGACAACTGAGAGTGGCAGCTTCAATGCAGCTCTAGCCATAACTCTCCACTCTCTCCGCACTAGCGTGAGCAATAGAGGTTTGCTAAGTAGATTACCCACAGTTGAGACAAGAACTGCGGGCGTGGCGTGAATCGCATCACTTGGGCTGCTGAGCTCCGAGAAAAGTACGAGCGTAAACCACTGATTTTGAGTTGGAAACTTTAACATGCTACTGGGTGTAGTTTTTTAGCGAAAAAAACCTGAATACAAGCTGTACTATTCCAGCGCCAGTCCAACCCGAGTGGACCTACACCGACGCTATGGAGATGTACGGCACACCGGTTGGCGGCACCATCGCAACTTACTCAGGCGGCGGCTATGTAGCCTCGCTAGGCCGCAATCGTTACGAAGCTCGGTCAAAAGTAACGAAACTGGCCAAAGAAGGTTGGCTAGACGTTTACACGAGGGGCGTATTCGTTGAGATGCTTCTGTACAATCCAAACACCAATCTGTTCACATTCTGCGAGCTGCTGCTAGAGTTCCACAACGGTGGCTCATTCTTGCCCGACCCGATGATTTTCACGCTGCGAATGGATCGATACGTCGGCGCCAACGGGATGCTGTACCTCGCCTTGGACATTGTCTCGCTAATCTTCATTGTTGTTTTCTTGGTGAAAGAAATCCGAGCGTTGCATAAGAAAAAGTGCAGCTACTTTCAGGTAAGAACATTCTGCTTCCCTACAGTATATGTTCAGCGCCTCTGCATGCGTTTCTGTAATTCTATTTCAACAAAAACTTACAGGACGCATTCAACGTCATGGATTTTGTTTTGCTTCTTGTCTGCTGCGCCGAAATCGGCCTGTTTGCCACGAGAATTGTCGCCCAGAAGGCTGTCTCGTACCTGCTCAGAACGTATCCGAATAAGTTTGTCAACTTTCAGTGGCTGATACTTTGGCAGCAGGTGAGTGTGATCTTTCGTTTGATAGCAAATTTCATTGGAGACGCTATCACAGCACAGCAATAGAAATGAAACTGAAGCTACTTTCCTTGTCTTTTTTTCAACTGATTTCCAGATGAACCAGCTGTTCATGGGCCTGATCGTGTTCATCTTCACGATTAGATTCCTCCGCTTGTTAACGTTCAACCGAAAGATGCGCATGCTGGGCTGCGTGCTGCAGAAGGCGGTGAAGCCTCTGCTGCACTTTGGCGTCGTGTTTGGCATCATGTTTTTTGCATTTGTGCAGATGGGTTACTTAATGTTCTTCTGCAATGTGGAAAGCTTCAAGACTCCGATTGCCACTGTGGAGACGTTGGGCGTTATGACTCTGAGTGAGTTGGTGCTTTATAACTTGTTTATATCAAACAGGTATGCGTTTAAGGCATGCATGCTCCCAGCAGGAAAATCAAGGAAGAACTATAAAGGACGAATCCGAAAATGTGTTCGAGAATACGAGATTTAACTAGCTCGCATATAGGGCATTGGCAACCGATAAAAAACATGAGGTTTTATGCGTCACGGGACTGATTGAAATGCTCCTAGCTCCTAAATGGAACCTAAGATCTAAGTAAAAGAATTGTCAGGGATGATAGGTATTTCTTATATATATATCAGTGTCTAGTGTTTACTGACCGAGGCCAAACATATTGCGAAAACAGAGAAGCACTATAAGCATATTTACCACCAGTACGAATTTTATTGTATCGAGAGATTGCATTTTGATGGAATTTATTGCCCATTAAGAGACAGGGACACCTACCAAGAGACATGGGTGCCCACAAAGAGAAGGGGCGCCCACCGAGAGACAGGGGTGCCTACCAAGAGTTAGCGGTTGCCCCAAAAAGACAGAGGCGCCCAACAAGAGACAGGGGCGCCCACCGAGAGACAGAGACACCTACTAAGAGACATGGGTGCCCACAAAGAGAAAGGGGCGCCCACCGAGAGAAAGAGGTGCTAACCAAGTGATAGGGGCGCCCAAAAAAGAAGGGCGCCCACCGAGAGACAGGGGCTCTTCGAATTAGCATTCCTGCCAATGTGCACCAGTGGAAGGACACATATGGGAGATTCACTACAAAAATGCTAGATGTGCATGTGTATATTGTTTAATATATATTATAGTAGCGAACAGTTGGCCTCTACATGTATATGCGTATAGTAGGTACACTATATTTTCCGGCATCTTTATTATGCGCCACAATATTTTGCAGACAAATTCGACTTCACAACCTTCATCGTTGGCGGTGGAAACCTCGGCATGATATTCTTCTTCTTCTACATGTTGTTCGTCTCTTTCATCCTCATTAACTTCTTCCTCACCATCATCCTGGAGAGCTTCTCGGCTGTCAAAGCCGACTGGGCCAACGTCTCTAACGAATATGAGATCGTGGACTATGCGGTTTCCTGTATAAGATCGCTGTTTGGCTGCAAGGAGGCCGCCAATAAGCTGCATCACATCGATACCAGGTTCAACTATATGCAAGGTAAATTGACAACGAACACCTCTACATGTACATGATCCGGGATCTTAATTGTAGGGATTATTTATCTTAACAGATTTCATATGGATACTGATTGTCAATGATGTCGTACAGTTTTCTTCCAAGGCTTGGGTCAGCAAAGCCTCTCTATCCGGTCTTCGGGTCCTTTGAAACTTTACAGTCAATCCGGCCCGTTCAATGTTTGTGTCACTTCTCAGATCTCTCTCTTCCCCCTTCTCTCCAGTCTCTCCTCTTCTCTCCCCTCCTCTGAGCCGCAGTAATGCGTTAGACTCTCTATTTGACTCTTGAGTTTGCTGACCCCTGTTCTAAGGCAACAAAATTGAAATAATCAAGCTAGGAATTAACTCAGGAATTTCCTAAAGGCTCACAAAATACGCCCAGAACGCAAGCCAGAACCTGGCAGACAGCAGTTCCCGGATTGGTTTGATCATTCGACCATCTCAACTATATTGTTATCAATTTTAAGTGAGACATCTAAATTACATCTAAATTATAAACCAACTCTGCAGAAACCTCAGATGGACAGCAGCATCTGATGGTGCTGGACGGGAAGCTGGACGAGCTGGAACTCTACATCTGCACGGCCGGAATTCGACTAGAAGAGCAGCAGGCTAAAGCAATCAAAGCCAATCAAGAGAAAATCGTGTACAATGGAGACTGACATATCAATGCAGATTAATGGAATAAGCTAGGCTGCTGAAGAGAAACGTTGGAAAACACAGAGCTGATAAGAAAGGGACGAAATTTTTCTTTTGGAGAAAAACTTTTTAAGACACAAATATATATATTATTTTTTCTTATTTTTATGTTTAAACTGTGCCTTTTCCGGCTACTTTTAAGTACTTAGGTATAGATTTCTATCGGACTGCCTCAGCGACTCTAATTCTACGTAATTAAAAATAGTCTTACTTGCTATATCGAAATACTGAAAGAGAGAAACTATTTATAAAAGGTTGCATAAGTTTTATTAATTCAATTAAAAGTTTTGAGTTTTCATAAAAAGCCTATTTTTTCTGAGAAACTTATTTTCTGAGCTCTGCAATGATTACTTATATTCTTTTAAGTTAAGCCTCTATATTCTTTATGTCTATTGCTTCTATCCCTGTGTGTTTATAAAGAAATCAGATTTTATTATAATCCTTGAGAAATATAAATATTTATATTCAGACTTTATCAAGCTGCAGATTCTATTTTTAGCCTTTAGTTATGGCATGCAAAAAGTTTCTGGTTTTTTTTCACGTAATTTTTAATTAACATGAAGTATGAAGCATTATTTCGGTAAAACTAGAACTTAAAAAAGAATTTTAAGTCGTGCCTATCAGGGACTTCTGCTCACCTATCGCAGGCCTGTCGCTCGCATTTTTTCTATGGCACTTACTGGCTCATCGTCCCTGATGTGCGAGCTATGGTATACTTATATCGCAGAAGTCCCTGGGATATCAATCCTATTCGCCGTTAACTTTTTTGTTCTCTTCAGGGTGTCATTTTACAAAGATTCCAAAGTGTATGACAACATCCAATTAGACTACTTATATGCCATAGACTATGCCCCGAAAAGCCATAGACTTTAAATGGAGAATCTAAATGAGACGCAGTGCCTTATCAATACGAGAACGATCCCTCAGCTAGTTTTACAAATTTCTCTGTTTCAACCTGCTGCACCTCAACTTTAAACTGTACAACTATTATGGCTCCACCGATTCCAACAGAAGACCGTCAAATCCTGATCGACGCAAAGAATAACGGATCATTCATTCTATAGCTAATGCTTTAATTATTAGAGATTTCGAAAAAAAATCGGTTACTTTCCATTTAGTCTCGTACCGACAGGCTGCGTGTCTCTTTTATTCTTCATTTTTAGTCTATGGATTATACGGGCGTACTTAATGCCATGTTTTTTAACATCGCTCGTGCTGAAACCGAGCTAGTATGAAGAGGATATGGAGTCTATCTAGTTTTGCTTGGCCACAATCTCTTTTAGAACGCCAAAAGCGATACTATGCTTTGCTCTAATAACAATGAAACAAATGATCGGTTTTGCAGCTCAGCTTCTTCCAATAGACAGACGTCCACTTTTCAAAGAATTACTGCAGGATTTACCATATGGATAGCGCTTGTACAATTCTTCAACATTCCATGCATTTAAGTTGTCTTTATCTCTGATTTTTTTCAATCGATTTGGTCTATGGTAAAACCCTATTCAGAGCTGAACAAAACGCAAATTCGCAAATTCGGTTTGGATCTGTTAAAATAATTTGTTATCAGTTGTCTAAGAATGGTACCTTGTGCGTAGGTGCGTCTTCAGTCGGAACCTCAGTAGAAAACTAAATGACTTTTTAAAAGACACTTTACAAAATTCTAACTAATTCTTCAGACGTGATTAACCGTACCAGAAGTAAAACCAGCATGGGATTATATATAATTGGTTACAAATAGTATAGAAAAATGAGAAAGAAGAGTAGAGGGCGCTTCTGGAATACGGAATGGATGACTTCCTGTCTCTTCGCAAAAAAACCTCCAGGCCATAAAGAAATTCATAAGTAAAAAATGGCGAGAAAAAGGGGGAACATAAAAAGAGTAGCACAAAGAGAAAGTGGAATGGGATTAAGAGCCCAGCCATTCAAGAGGCTGGGAATGTAACCATGAGGCGTGTCGCGGACTATAAAGTGCAGTTAGTAATGCATCACGGGAGCGCCATTAAAGTTGGCAAAGAAGCTGCGATGCAAGATGATGCGAGAGATGGCGGCGGTATATAGCTTTTTTTCAATCGAACAGACAGAAAACGTGTATAAAAGCCGCACTACACTAATGTTGCTTGCACTGGTAAGAAACTCAAACTTGCTGAGCAGGGTGTAAGTGTACGAGAACGGATCAGTTCATCATCAATTCGCCTTGAGAATGGCGAACACAGCCACTAAAACGCACTCAATGCCCGAGCAATACCAGCTGCCAATACGGGATGGCAATGCGGATGGGCCGGGCGCCACTTCTCAAAGAATCAGCTCGTCGTTGGAGGAGAGTCAGCCGCAGGAGCAGCAGGAGACTGTGCTACTAATTGGTGGCAAAGGCAGCTGGAGGAGTCAGGTGAGCAACCAATAACCATGCTATGCTGCTGCGGTAGTACGGAAGTTGCTCGCCGAAGTTTGCCCACATTTACATTTCAGCCACAAAAATGTATATGAATTTACGGGGATTTAAGTTTTAACAATAATTCTGTACTAGCAATGCGCTCTGCTCAATATTACCTTGCTTAGACATCTAATTTACACATTTTAATCACATATATCTGTTAACTGGTCACATTAATCACGTGATCCGGAGCCTAGAAATCCTCCAACCCGTCTCTATAACAGCACTAAAGAGCTCAGAAATTAAGAATTGCTTGTTAAAATGAGAAGTTGAAAAAAACCTCGAGCTCTTGTCACAATAGTACAATGAAATGCACGTGTAAATAGGTAAATAATAAATTATGTAGGACACGAATGGGAACATGTACGATTTTAAGTCAAGCCAACATTAGTGACATCGAAGGATGTTGAAGGTTACCGTCATTGCTTTGACAGAGGACACTGATAAAAAATTCTAAAGAACCAGTTTGATGAATTTACGAGTATATTGTATCTTTAAACTGGAATGGATAAAGATTTCTTTACCAAGATACAGAATGAAAAATCAGACTTGAATCTTGAATCGACCATTTTGGCAAGAGAAGAATGGTCCGGGGTTATTTAGTAAAGTAGACAGAGGGGCCTGTCTGGGGCCTCTGGGCCCGCTGCAAATCAAAACGACAAGGTTAATTGAAGTCAGTCAAGCCAATTTCCGTTCTGGAGCCTCAAAAAAGTAATTCGGCTGCATACGATGCAGGGTATCATCGTGGAAGGTCCATGACCTTTCGCAGGAAAGCCTGACCACGGTTTACTGAGAGCTAGTCGGCAGTGTGCCCTCCCCCAGCTGCCACAACTCACAGGAGTAATTTGCACTTGATTGACATTCTGCCTAAAAATAATTTTCGCTATTTGTTCCTCTTTTGGCATTCAGGTTCGAGTCCTAGGCAACAGAAGGCGCTCGCGTGAAAAAACTCAACAGCAAAGCCAGGAGAAGCATTCGCCAAAACATTCGACGTCATCTAAGCCGACGCTCTCTGAGCAGCGGCGCCACATCCGCTACCTGGCTTGCGCTCGGTCCCGTCACGAGCTCGAGCAAAAACAGCAGCAGCAACAGCGGCAATGCCGCATCAGACGGGAGCGCATCTTCCAGAAGCAGAAAGAGCGAGACGAACTAAACGAAACGCTGCCACCCAGGACAGATCTGATGTCCAGAGATTTGTTCCATTCTGGCCTATCTGTGGAGCAGAAATTCGAACGATACCTGCAACTTCACTGCCAAGGACAACAGCAGCAACGCTGCGCGGACGGCGAGGAAGTCCGCTTAGTCACTGGACTGGAAGATCAACGACTAGCAGGTCGACAAGATCCCGAAGTCGGGCTTCGAGTAGTAGGAGGTCACGTGACCTGCCGGCAAAAATGGAAACCAAATGGCGGCGACAAACGGAACGACGAATCAAAATAGTAGTATATATCGCTTATTATTGTGCTGCAGCCATTATTAAGACTTACTTCAAAGGATATATATGAATCTACTAAATAAAAAAAATTTAATACAAAAAAGTTTCTAAAGTTTTTAATAACATTAGCTCATACTGCGAGACCAATTACCAACTCATAAGCGCTTTAAAGCGAATCATAGCTTAGCTGACTCAATTTATTTGACGCCAGTAACGCCAATGCTAAGGCAGAGGCTAATAATGCGCAAATGCCAGATTTCAGTCGGCATCCTTTTTAAACTTGTCTGCCACTAACCTGTCTGACACCGCATATCTGCCTCTTATTGTCTGTCTGTCTTTGTCTGTCTGTCATTTTGTCTGTCTGTCATTTTGTCTGTCTGTCATTGTCTGTCTGTCTCTGTCTGTCTGTCATTTTGTCTGTCTGTCATTGTCTGTCTGTCATTTTGTCTGTCTATCATTGTCTGTCTGTCATTTTGTCTGTCTGTCATTGTCTGTCTGTCATTTTGTCTGTCTGTCATTGTCTGTCTGTCATTTTGTCTGTCTGTCATTGTCTGTCTGTCATTTTGTCTGTCTGTCATTGACTGTCTGTCATTTTGTCTGTCTATCATTGTCTGTCTGTCATTGTCTGTCTGTCATTGTCTGTCTGTCTCTGTCTGTCTGTCACTGTCTGTACAACAAAGTCAGCCAAGCCAATCTCACACCTTTCTCAGCAAGCGCTTCCTAGTCTTGCGAATCTTGGCCGGATTTTTAATAGTGCAAGTGACCTCGGCTTTTCGAACATTCTCTTCGCGTCGTTTGCGCTTGGCAGCTAAGCGCGATCGCCGTTCGTCAGCCTCCTCTTTGCGCTTGGCTCGCAGCTCAGCCTCCATCGCTTTGGCTGCCTGCTGGGACAGCTTCAACTGCATCTTCTTTGACCAGCTGGTGTGAAACACTTTGTCGCATCTGGCCGAGGAGGAGCGTTCAGTGCGAACGGATTTCCACACTTTGCCGGACTTCGGCCGGCCTCGCAACGGTGCCGCCTCCTCGCTGACGTCTGCTGGCTGAACTGACGACTGCAATGCGCAAGATGTCAGTGCTGGTTGAAGGGCCTGGGGGCAGGTAACTGCTGCTAACTGAAGTGCCTGGGGGCAGGTAACTGCTGCTAACTGAAGTGCCTGGGGGCAGGTAACTGCTGCTAACTGAAGTGCCTGAGGGTAGGGTAACTGCTCCTAACTGAAGTGCCTGAGGGTAGGGTAACTGCTCCTAACTGAAGTGCCTGAGGGTAGGTAAACTGCTGCTAACTGAAGTGCCTGAGGGTAGGGAAACTGCCGCTAACTGAAGTGCCTGAGGGTAGGGAAACTGCCGCTAACTGAAGTGCCTGAGGGTAGGTAACTGCTGCTAACTGAAGTGCCTGAGGGTAGGTAACTGCTGCTAACTGAAGTGCCTGAGGGTAGGTAACTGCTGCTAACTGAAGTGCCTGAGGGTAGGTAACTGCTGCTAACTGAAGTGCCTGAGGGTAGGGAAACTGCTGCTAACTGAAGTGCCTGAGGGTAGGTAACTACTGCCGGGGTTATACTTTTTTAGATAAACTAAAATAAAACCCGCAACAGGTATGAATAATAAAGATTGACAGTCAGAATGAAGTTAAAATATGTTAATGCCGGCCCACAAGTGAGTAAATTCTGCTGGTCAATTTAATTTTTTATTAGTCGAAAGACAGCAGTAGTTTTAGTAGTTTGCAGTGAGTAGTGCGACAAAAATGGTTACGTTGCCCAATTTTTTAAATTTTAAATTGATTTTGACAGAAACATACATAAACCAAATGAATCACTTTTACACAATATCGATTTTTTCAAGTTAACAGGCAGCAACTGTTTTAGCAAGTGAAACTGAGGCACAGGCATGTAGATGTCCATTGCAAATATATGTGACACAATGGGGCGGCTAATCAAAATTAATTGGATTACGCAGCAAACCAATATGATTTATTATAATGATCATAAAATTTAAATGAACCATTTTTATGAGCCTGCAGTACCGTACTAAAATAATAAGTTACAGAATTGTATTAGCAAACAATGTAAAGCAAGGACATGTTAAAAATGAATATTTTACACTGAATAACCTGGAATAAACAATTGTTATCCAACGAAAGTACATAACGTAGTTATAGAACACTAATAATAATTGATCATTTTAAACAAATTAGTAACTGAATTACAGGGTTAATAAAGTCTTTTAATTTTTTTAACGCACGCAGTTTTCGTTTTCGTCTATGTTCAAAATGCCAAATGTGTGCCCCGGGACGCCATCAAGTTGACACTTTGGCCATAGACAAATAATGAAGCTAAACCATTGAAGAATTAAGTAAAAATACGTTAAACTAATTAGGCATTGCTTTTGATATACCAAGTTAGAAAACAGACAATCTAAGAGATTAGATTTCAAACCAAGACAGGTTGGGCCATAGACAGCACGGAACTTTTTGACCAAAAAAAACTCAACTGAGACCACAGATTACATAGACCTAATATGTATCACTCCTTATTCTTAGGTTCATAAGCCGACTACTCGTTGCTAGCAAATTCAAAGTTTAGTAGAAGTAGTAGTAAGTAGTAGTAGTAGTAGCAGTAGTTTAGGGACACGAACGGAATTTTTGGCGCTGCTTTCAAAATCAATGCATTTGGGGTAGAAAAAAGTCTGTTAATTTGAGTTAACACATCTCAGACTTGTTGCATTGTCAAACGATTTTGATTTTGTTTTTACCATAAATGCGTGTGGCAACGCAATGGGGCATTGCCGAACGCAAAACGGTACTCCGCTCACTCCGCACCTAGGTCGTTGCTGCACTCGAAAGCAGTGCGTCATCTCTACATTGTCAGACTTCAAGCTTGTTTTTCTCTCAGTTCAGATGTTCGCGTGCTGTCTATGGCCTCACCTATCAACTTTAGAAGTCTTCTGTATTCTTCTTCCAATATACTAAAAATGGTCTGTCGGTATGTGTGTGTGTGTATGTGTGTGTGTGTGATCGATTTTAGCAAAAACGGCTCAACCGATTTTCTTCGAACTTGCACTGTTCGATCAGAAATTTTCCCGTGACAGTACATGCATCGTGGCTAAGAAATTGCTTGATGCTAAAGGGATTAAATATTCGAAAAACATGCTTTTTTGCAAAGGTCAAGCAGCTCTTTCGACTTGAAATGCATCGTAAGAATGCTAGCAGAAAAACTGACTGGTTGAATTCTGATTCTGAAATAGATTGCATCACAATACACTTTATTTATCGTCTGTGTACTGGCTGAATTTGACACTCAATTGAATTGCGTCACAGCTTTGAGTGTGAAAGCATAGCGCAGTACTGAATTTATATTACGTAACCATATTGTAAACTTTCATAGACACTGGTACTGACTTGCCTAAGAAATTGATTATGTCATAACTGCTTCGTGTGACTTTTTACTCTACCTGACTTGGTGTGAGTGTTGAATTATATAAGTGGTACAACATCACTGATAACTTCGATGAGAGCTAGCCTAGAGCTGAACAGACCAGACTGCTAATGCAGCGACCTAGGTTCGAATCTAAGTAGTTTAAAAGTAGTAGTGTAAAATTTTTTATTAAAAGGTTTTATTAAAGGACTAAATAAAAACACTTAGATTACTGCACTCGATAAGCCAAGGATTATTGCTATTAATAAACCAAGGATTACTGCACTTGGAAAACCAAGGATTACTGCACTCGATAAACCAAGGACTATTGCTCTTGGCAAACCAAGGATTACTGCACTCAGGAAGCCAAGGATTATTGCACTTGGAAAACCAAGGATTACTGCACTCGATAAACCAAGGACTATTGCTCTTGGCAAACCAAGGATTACTGCACTCAAGAAGCCAAGGATTATTGCTATTAATAAACCAAGGATTATTGCACTTGGAAAACCAAGGATTACTGCACTCGATAAACCAAGGACTATTGCTCTTGGCAAACCAAGGATTACTGCACTCAAGAAGCCAAGGATTATTGCACTTGGAAAACCAAGGATTACTGCACTCGATAAACCAAGGACTATTGCACTTGATAAACCAAGGAATATTGCACTTGATAGGCCAAGGATTACAGCACTTGATAAACCAAGGATTATTGCACTTGATAGGCCAAAGATTACTGCGCTTGATAAACCAAGGATTATTGCACTTGATAAACCAAGGATTATTGCACTTGATAAGCCAAGGATTACTGCGCTTGATAAACCAAGGATTATTGCACTTGATAAACAAAGGATTATTGCACTTGATAAACAAAGGATTATTGCACTTGATAAACAAAGGATTATTGCACTTGATAAACCAAGGATTATTGCACTTGATAAGCCAAGGATTATTGCACTTGATAAGCCATGGATTATTGCACTTGATAGTAAAGAATGTTGCACTTGATAAGCCAAGGATTAATGCACTGGATTATTCAAGGATTATTGATATTAATAAACCAAGGACTACTCCACTCGATAAACCAAGGATTATTGCTCTTAATAAACCAAGGATTACTGCACTTGGAAAACTAAGGATTACTGCACTCGATAAACCAAAGACTATTGCACTTGATAAACCAAGGATTATTGCACTTGATAGGCCAAGGATTACTGCACTTGATAAACCAAGGATTATTGCACTTGATAGGCCAAAAATTACTGCGCTTGATAAACCAAGGATTATTGCACTTGATAAACCAAGGATTATTGCACTTGATAAGCCAAGGATTATTGCACTTGATAAACCAATGATTATTGCAGTTGATAAGCCAAGGATTATTGCATCTGATAAACCAAAGATTATTGCACTTGATAAACCAAGGATTATTGCACTTGATAAACAAAGGATTATTGCACTTGATAGGCCAAAGATTACTGCGCTTGATAAACCAAGGATTATTGCACTTGATAAACCAAGGATTATTGCACTTGATAAGCCAAGGATTATTGCACTTGATAAACCAAGGATTATTGCAGTTGATAAGCCAAGGATTATTGCATCTGATAAACCAAGGATTATTGCACTTGATAAACCAAGGATTATTGCACTTGATAAACCAAGGATTATTGCACTTGATAAACCAAGGATTATTGCTCTTGGCAAACCAAGGATTACTGCACTCGATAAGCCAAGGATTATTGCTCTTAATAAACCAAGGATTACTGCACTTGGAAAACTAAGGATTACTGCACTCGATAAACTAAGGATTATTGCTCTTGGCAAACCAAGGATTATTGCACTTGATAGGCCAAGGATTACTGCACTTGATAAACCAAGGATTATTGCACTTGATAAACCAAGGATTATTGCACTTGATAAGCCAAGGATTATTGCACTTGATAGGCCAAGGATTACTGCGCTTGATAAACCAAGGATTATTGCACTTGATAAACCAAGGATTATTGCAGTTGATAAGCCAAGGATTATTGCACTTGATAAACCAAGGATTATTACACTTGATAAACCAAGGATTATTGCACTTGATAAACCAAGGATTATTGCACTTGATAGGCCAAGGATTACTGCACTTGATAAACCAAGGATTATTGCACTTGATAGGCCAAAGATTACTGCGCTTGATAAACCAAGGATTATTGCAGTTGATAAGCCAAGGATTATTGCACTTGATAAACCAAGGATTATTTCACTTGATAAACCAAGGATTATTGCACTTGATAAACAAATATTGCACTTGATAAACCAAGGATTATTGCACCTGATAAGCCAAGGATTACTGCGCTAGATAAACCAAGGATTATTGCACTTAATAAACCAAGGATTATTGCACTTAATAAACCAAGGATTATTGCACTTGATAAACCAAGGATTATTGCACTTGATAAACAAAGGATTATTGCACTTGATAAACCAAGGATTATTGCACTTTATAAGCCAAAGATTACTGCACTTGATAAACCAAGGATTATTGCACTTGATAAACCAAGGATTATTGCACTTGATTAATCAAGGATTATTGCTATTAATAAACCAAGCATTATTGCACTAGCTGAGAAGCTGATTACTGCGCTGTCTAAAAAAGAGATTATTGCGCTCGCTGAGACGTGGATTGTTGCACAACCTGAGAAAGCGATTATTGCATTAGCGGAAGTAACATTTGCACTAGCTACTTGCTGTCTCGTGGATGCTTGCTCTCGAGGGGGGATACTTGCTATTTGGGAGAGGGGGTACTGGCTACATGCATGGGATTCTTTCTATCCAGGGATGCTTGCTATTCAGGGATTCTTGCTATCTGCAGGATGCTTGCTATTTAGGGATTCTTGCTATCTGCAGGATGCTTGCTATTTAGGGATTCTTGCTATCTGCAGGATGCTTGCTATTTAGGGATTCTTGCTATCTGCAGGATGCTTGCTATCTGGGTGGATGCTTCTATAATATCTGGGGGGTGCTTGCTAATCTGCAGATGCTTGCTATCTGTGGTGATTCTTGCTATGAGCATTAGAGGATGCTTGCTATCTGCGATTGTTCACTTTTGGAGGGGGTTGCTTGCTGTCTTGGGAATATTTTCTATTTAGGGAAACGATATTTTGTTGACTGTTTGTTAATTTTAGAGAAAATGATTTTTAATTTTGCAAACATCTTAGTCCGTGACAATTTTACACGAATAGGGTGATTTTTAAAATGTGAAGAAGGAATTAGTGTTTAAGAAAATGTGTTTTGTTATTGTTTTCCATGAACTATTTTTGCTCCTTTCTTATTGGGCGCCCCGAAGGGGGGCCGCACTAGATTGCTAGTAACTTTTCTAACATTAAATTCAGGGGGGCCGTAGCCCAGCGGTAGCGCAGCTGCTCTGGTGTGCCAGCGACCCAGGCTCGATTCCAAGTGCAGTCACATTAATTTGGGGCTGAATTGGAATCTCGGCTTGGCTCTGCTCGTGCAATTAACGGCCTTGAGAGCCAACCCCCCAAGGCGCAGTGAAGTGTACATGCCTAACGATAATATAAAGTTAGGGCCGCTGTACACTCCTGTGTGAGTGTGTGCCTGCGTACGTATCCGCGCGCTTGTATGCCTGCTCAGGGGAGTCGGCGGAATGGGCAGCAATGCCTCTCGCCGGTTGTGTGCCTATGTCGCTTAAAGTGCGCCAGGGTGCACACAACCCCCCTGCCTCTAATAAAAAAAAAACATTAAATTGAGTGATCCATTAAAATAAAATATTAAATATACGTACATTGAATTTTGGTATTAGGGTTGCTGTTTCAACTTTAATGAAAAATTAGGCGCTTTTATAAACTGTACAGTACACAGATTGTACACAATATTATAAATTAATCAAACAAGAACAATTATTGCATTAAACAAAATTCCATGTGGTTGCGTATATTGTCTGAGCCTAGCGTTTTAAGCCGACAAAAATGACTGTTCAATGCAGGAAAGGCTTTTAACAAAATTATGTTAATAAAGGTCTCGATTGAGTGAATTACATGCCTTTAGAAACACGCTGCTTTAAAGAAATTAAAAGTCACTACCAGTGCTTCTATGTTTGATACAAGTTCATTACAATAGCACCGGTGGACCAAGCTGCTGTCTTTTTGGTAATCTTTTTCTTTTACAAATCAATTTAAATTAAAGTTTTTGACAATTAGTGGCAAAATATTTAATCAGCTATTAGACATGTGGCGGCCACACCTGACACACCACACACACACTGCTGCTGACTGGGGAGTGGAGAGGCAGCCCCACACACCACACACACTGCTGCTGACTGGGGAGTGGAGAGGCAGCCCCACACACCACACACACTGCTGCTGACTGGGGAGTGGAGAGGCAGCCCCACACACCACACACTGCTGCTGACTGGGGAGTGGAGAGGCAGCCCCACACACCACACACTGCTGCTGACTGGGGAGTGGAGAGGCAGCCCCACACACCACACACACTGCTGCTGACTGGGGAGTGGAGAGGCAGCCCCACACACCACACACACTGCTGCTGACTGTGGAGTGGAGAGGCAGACCCACACACCACACACACTGCTGCTGACTGGGGAGTGGAGAGGCAGACCCACACACCACACACACTGCTGCTGACTGGGGAGTGGAGAGGCAGACCCACACACCACACACACTGCTGCTGACTGGGGAGTGGAGAGGCAGCCCCACACACCACACACACTGCTGCTGACTGGGGAGTGGAGAGGCAGCCCCACACACCACACACACTGCTGCTGACTGGGAAGTGGAGAGGCAGCCCCACACACCACACACACTGCTGCTGAGTGACTGACAGCTCAACCCAGGAAAAATACTTAACAAGGGGCCGCACAGGAGCCAGATCGAGACGACCCAGATATATGCGAAGCTTCACTGGACAGTCAGAGCGGCAGTTTCAACAGTCAGGGCGGCACCGGCGCTGCAGTCGGTTTGAAGTCCAGAGGGCGTCTGCCGCCGGGGCCGGTTGACGAATCCTTTTGTGCCGTCTGGCCGGGCAGGCTGCCTGATCAGCACAAGGCGAGGCCCGTCCTGGGCGTCCACCAGAGTTTTCAATCGGTGCCGAAGTCTGTCGGGCCGCGGCTGCGGCGGCAGCGGCTGGGTCGGCTGCTGCTGAGTGGCTGAAGATCCAGACAAGTTTGACTTTGATGCCGGCTTCGAAGCCTGCGGCTGCTGCTGCGGCTGCTGCGAGTTTGAAGCCACGGCAGGGACTTGGTCGGCTGCCTTGTCGATCAGGCGGACATTGCAGGCCAGACTGGCGCCGGTGACCGGGAATTCCAGCAGCTGGAACTGCACCCGGTCGTTCCTGGCACCGCCCGAGATCTGTCATTGGTTTGCGGGGTGGGTAGATAGATAGACAGATAGAGAGATGGGACGGGCAGTCAGACAGACAGACAGACAGACAGACAGACAGACAGACAGACAGACAGGCAGTCAGACAGATAGACGGGCAGTTAGACAGACAGACAGACAGACAGACAGACGGGCAGTTAGACGGGCAGTCAGACAGACAGACAGACAGACGGGCAGTCAGACGGGCAGTCAGACAGACAGACAGACAGACAGACAGACAGACGGGCAGTCAGACAGACAGACTGACAGACAGACAGACAGACAACAGACATCCAGACAGACAGACAGACAGACAGACAGACAGACAGACAGACGGGCAGTTAGACAGACAGACAGACAGACAGACGGGCAGTCAGACGGGCAGTCAGACGGGCAGTCAGACAGACAGACAGACAGACAGACAGACGGGCAGTCAGACAGACAGACAGACAGACAGACAGACAACAGACATCCAGACAGACAGACAGACAGACAGACAGACAGACAGACAGACAGAGGCAGTCAGACAGACAGGCAGACAGACAGACAGACAGACAGACAGACAGACGGACAGACAGACAGACAGACAGACAGACAGACAGACGAACGGAGAACGGACAGACAGACAGACAGACAGACAGACAGACAGACAGACAGACAGACAGACAGACAGACAGACAGATAGACAGACAGACAGACAGAGGTAGTCAGACAGACAGACAGACAGACAGACAGACAGACAGACAGACAGACAGAGGTAGTCAGACAGACAGACAGACGGACAGACAGACAGACACAGACCTGAGTCAGCGGACAGCAAACGGGCTTCTCCCGGCCAGCGCAATTGTACATGATGATGCCGGGCTCGGTGTCGGCCTGGTGCAGCACGCCGGTTAGCAGCTGGGGCCTCATGAGGGTCAGCCGGTCGGCGGACGCGGCGGCAGCCTCGGCGGGGAGTCGGCACAGCCTGACCGCCACATCGGGGGCGCCGTCGGACACCGAGAACTGCACCAGGTCGCCAACATTGCCAACCAGATCGTCGCCAACGAGTTCGTAGGCGTCGAATTGAAAAGACTGACTGTCGGACACCAGCAGGCCTTTGTTGCTAGGCGACGGAGACACGTGCACGACGCCTTGGCGACGCGGCTCCCTCTGCGGTGAGTTGACGCCGGCGGCCGAGTCGTAGCTTTGGCCGAACGTCTCGACGGGGTCGAGCTCGATGGCGGTGGCCCGACGCAGGCGATCTCGACGATCCGTGGCAGCGTTGAAGGCGACCCGGTCGCCCGGTCGAAGGCTGCAACGGCTGGACAGATCGGCCGAGCCGAAAGGCAGCTGGACGAATGCGCCGGTGTCCGGGCACTGGAAGCTCACCTGGTCGATGGGGGCGATTCTCAATGTGAGCAGGGGCGATTCTCAATGTGATCAGGGGCGATTCTCAATGTGATCAGGGGCGATTCTCAATGTGATCAGGGGCGATTCTCAATGTGATCAGGGGCGATTCTCAATGTGATCAGGGGCGATTCTAGCTAGCACTGCAGGTCTCTGCGCACTTTTACCTGTCCAGTAAGCGGCTCCTTCCGCTGGTGTGTCGGCAGCCGCAGCAGGGTGCCAATAAGCCTTCGCTGGTCAATATCGGCAAAGGTGACACTACCGGCTGGTAGCAGCATAATATCCGTAGCCGTCTCCCTGCCGCTGCGACTCAGCTGCAGACTGAACTCAACTGGGGCGCCCAGTGGGGGCTGACGGCCTTCCGGACAGCCAGAAAAATGGAAATGCACGTCCTGGACTCGATCCTCGCGTTCTATGAAACCGTAGTTGTCTTTTAAGGAGCTCACAATACCGCGGCACCTGCTGGCTGCAGGACGATGCACGTTCACGGCCCAGGAGGCGCTGGCGTGGCTGTCCGGGTCCCCTGGACCAGAGGCCACCTGAGGAGCGGAGGGATGCATGTCTGGCTTGGTGTGACTTTCTTTAGGGGCGGCTGTGAATCTTATCTAGGGGTGGCTGTGACTCTTATCTACGGGTGGCTGTGACTCTTATCTACGGGTGGCTGTGGCTCTTATCTAGGGGTGGCTGGCTGTGACTTATCTACGGGTGGCTGTGACTCTTATCTAGGGCTGGCTGTGGCTCTTATCTAGGGGCGGCTGTGACTCTTATCTACGGGTGGCTGTGACTCTTATCTAGGGCTGACTGTGGCTCTTATCTAGGGGTGGCTGGCTGTGACTTATCTAGGAATGGCTGGTTGTGACTCTTATCTAGGGGTGCCTGTGGCCCTTATCTAGGGGTGGCTAGCTTAAACAAAAACGTCTATAACACTCATGGATAACGCCAAGTGAAGCCTAAATCTTGCATCAAACGCATTCTCACCTGGAAGAACACCAACTCGCCAGCATTGAGTGACTCGCCATTCCGAACGGACTCTTTAGTGTAGGGCAAAAAGAAATATTCGCCATTAAACACGTGCGCTATTTTGCCGGGTTCGCCCGGCTTACAAGGCGATACAACTGTGCCCTCTAGCACTGTTGAACTAACACTAGACTGGGACTGTATTGGCTGTTGGTTGGCCGTGTTCTGTCCAGTCTTACTGACGCAGTACGCCTGAACCCGCTTGTTGCCCCCTCTGGGGTCCCGCCGGATACGAAACTCAACGGAGTCGCCAATTTTCAAGCTGTCAGGCGGCTGCTCAGGCGGCAAGTCTTTGAAGTGAAAAAATAGTCTACCCTCGCTTGGAGAATAGGATTTGATGAAGCCGAATGTGCCCTGCAGTTGATCGATTCTACCCTGGCTAACAGATTGCTGCTTTTGCGATTCAGTAGACATTTCTGCTTCGGCTTGTTAAAACGTTCGTTTTTTATTAAAGAAAATGATTTATTGTTTTCAAAATTTGTGTCAATTGTCTTTGTTAATATTGTTGTTGTTGTTTTAACCGCGGGCAGTTGGAAGTTAGCGACGAGTCTCAGGTTGCGAAGATTGTAAGAAAAAAATTCTAGAATATAACTTTCGTATTTAAATGTAATAAAAGTCAACTTAATCGTAGTTGTTTAAACACAAAAAATGAGCCAATGCGACAGATGTTGGTTGCCACTGACGGAATACAGAAATAGTGGTGCAATAAGTTTTCGTGATTTTAGGGATTTTGTAGAGCTAATCTTGTTTACCTAAAATTTACTGACCTAAATACTTATCAGCCTACTCACAAGTAGTAAGGAGAGACAAAAAATGTGTGTACAAAATTACAAAGTTAGCCATAGACACACACACACCATCCTCTCCCACCAACTCTCAGTGTGCACAGACGTTTCTTTTATGGCGACATTTTTCGGGCCATCCAAGAGATTTTACGATTCGAGTCTCTATTCGCCTACTTCTCTCAGTAGTCTTTAGTAGTGCAAAATTGAATTTTTTAGTGTCCCTAAAGTCTCTTTTTATGTCCCTGATTAAAATGGCTCACATAAAGTAAACAAAAACGAACCAACTTTGATGAAATTAAATAAAGTATCGATAGGCTTTATTAATACGTAAATAAAGTTTTTGTACATGGAGTTATTGCTACAACACACAGCATCGAGCAATCATTTAAATGATATAAATTTAACCATACAACAAATGTGCACAGATAGTACAAACAATAATTAACCAAGAGTGTTTGACAGACATTTTTGGGTCCATAAGAATAGTCCGCAGAGGAATTTCCCGCCAAAATTTGCCCGCAATGCTTTTTTCCTGAGGCGCATTTACCCATGCTGCATATTTTGCCTGCATTGCAAATGCCTGTATTTGCCTGCACTCACAAATGCACTACAGGAGAGCAATACAGGCAAAATCTGCTGTGGCCAAATGCGCTGCAAAAAAAGAATTGCAGGCAAATCTCGGCGGTTAATTCGTCTGCGGGCAATTTTTGTGCTTTTATTGGTATAACTTTGAGTAGTCTGACATTGGGGATGGCTTTGAGTAGTCTGACATTGGGGATGGCTTTGGGTGGTCTGACATTGGGGATGGTATTGAGCAGTCTGACATTAAGAATGGCCTTGAATAGTGTGACATTGGGGAGGGCTTTGAGTAGTCTGACATTGGGGATGGCTTTGAGTAGTCTGACATTGTGGATGGCTTTGAGTAGTCTGACATTGGGGATGGGGTGGAGCAGTCTGACATTGGGGATGGCCTTGAGCAGTCTGACATTGGGGATGGCTTTGAGTAGTCTGAAATTGGGGATGGCCTTGAGCAGTCTGACATTGTGGATGGCTTTGAGTAGTCTGAAATTGGGGATGGCTTTGAGTAGTCTGACATTGGGGATGGCTTTGAGTAGTCTGACATTGTGGATGGCTTTGAGTAGTCTGACATTGGGGATGGGGTGGAGCAGTCTGACATTGGGGATGGCCTTGAGCAGTCTGACATTGGGGATGGCTTTGAGTAGTCTGAAATTGGGGATGGCCTTGAGCAGTCTGACATTGTGGATGGCTTTGAGTAGTCTGAAATTGGGGATGGCTTTGAGTAGTCTGACATTGGGGATGGCTTTGAGTAGTCTGAAATTGGGGATGGCTTTGGGTAGTCTAACGTCATTAAGAATGGTATTGAGCAGTCTGACATTAATAATGGCCTTGAGTAGTCTGACATTAGGGATGGCCTTGAGTATTCTGACATAGGGGATGGCCTTGAGCAGCCTGGCACACATACAGTGCACATTAAAGCTACTGGCTGGTTTCGTTAGCCTGAGCAGCTGATTCTGGATCATCAAAAGCCTTCCGGGCCCGTTTCAACACCTCATTAATAGTGAGCAGTTCGCGTACTCTTGAGTACTTTTTTGGATCGCGGCGAACAACATATTCAATATCTTCGACGCCGATACGGCCAGACTTGCCAACTTCAGCTGCTCTGCGGGACACCGAGCAAATATAGGACACCGCCAGCTCTTCCAGAAGAGACACGGTCTCCTTATATGGATTCTCATCGTCGCCAAAACCATACAGCATCATTTTGATCTCTTTGCTAAACAGGTCGCCGCGTCCGCGCCTGCCCAGAGCGGCCCCAACTGGGACAGCGTCCTCTTCATCATCGTCAACTCCAGCGTCTGTGATTGACTCGCTCTCGGCCATTTTATTTGGGCTAATTTTCTTTAAAAGTACACGAAGTACTTTGCTCTAGTAATTATAATAAATATTGCTTCCTTTTGAAAGTGTCAGTAAAAGTACAAATATATATTTAAAACACTTAGTACAGTACAGAACTTTTCAGGGTCAAAAGTTTAATATACAACAAATATTAGCATCATTTACCACTTTGACTTATTGTCAGAGGAAGTTGCAAGGATTTTTATACTCTTAATTGGGTAGATAGTTAAATGATTTAGCACATTCACTGCCTGCACTACAAGTTAAGCAGAGTTGATTGTGGTTAGTACACAGCTAAGCTGGAAATATTTTAATCAATTTATAAGCCTCATTAGCAGCAATAATTACAAGCATTGGGCTTTTTGTGTCAGTATTTGTCATCACACATCAACTTTAATTGTTGGCATCCTGAATTTAGAATTAAAAAGCTTTTTTTTCAAGCTGGGTGCTATTATAATTAAATGTAACTTTCTATTTTTGTCATTTACATCTTCTGGAAGTATCAAGAATCATTATAGGGATTCTAGAATTTTTAATACTTCTGTTAATTATCAACTTTGAATAATCTATAAACACGAAGTCTGCAGACTTCTGCAACTCTAATATGCTAAAAAACACAATACCACTATTGAGCCAGTGATAGTGACATCACTTACTTTAAAATGTTAAATAACTAGGTATTATAAGTAAACTCTACACTTTATGTGAAATTCTATTAGTTGCAATCAAAGTACTAAAAAATTTTACTTAAACATACAAGTATATCATAATTCACTTGCCCTTCAGAGTAACTATGACGATGCTCAATACTAAAAATAGGTTAGCTCACTTAAAAATTTGTGTTCATCATAAGGGCACAAATGAATTTTATCATACATATTGAAATAGATAAATTATAAAAATATTTGAAATAACATAATATATTGAACAAATATACTAGATATACATAACCAAGGACTGCTCTAGTATAAGGATGGAAAACTGCCTTTTGCTCCTCTTAAAGAAAAATATTATTATTATATAAAGTGTTCTATTGTACATTTCTTGATTTTTTTAAATCTATCACTTTAGATATATCTTTGAATTTATTCAAACATGGCAATACTTACTAACTTTCTAAAGGTATTTTCAATAATTTTAATTTTAAAATATTTAACTCAGTATAATTAGCTAGTTATATATAAATGAAAAGTAAAAAAATACTATCTAACACTTTTCTAAAAGAAAAAAGCACATATTTTAAGGCTATAGTCATATAGAATACTAGGTGAATAAAGCTATTTTAATAATATTTGTCTAGTTTTTGCATTTATTTTGCCTATAAAAACTATTTGTTAATATTTTAAAAGAGGATTATATTAAGCAACTAGACCAACAATTTTATTTGAGCTTTGAATAGTAATACAGTAATAAATACATATGCTTAGAAAAAATATAGTCACTATAAAAGTGTAAACTTTCTATGGCAAATATAATATTTGTTAAGAATTAAGAATACAAAAAGAATGACTAGAACTATATTCTTATTATTAGTATTACCTTAGCCACTTATCTCTACATATAAAAATCAAAACTCTGTGTGTGTGTGTGTCTGTCTGTGTGTGGACAATTTTGATCGCTATGGACTCCCAAACCGCTCAACCAAATGACACCAAATTTTACACCCACCCTAAACTCACTACGGAGAATGTCTTAGGCTACCTTTAAATTTCCTGAATTTGAGTCTTCCTACCTAAAAGTGCAAAAAACTGCTCAAAATGCGCGATTTTTTTACTAAAGCCTCCTTAGCGCCGCTCCACTTCTACCGATCCTCTTCAAATTTGACACAATCAATTTTCAACTATTTTGACACAATCGTGTAAAATTTCGAGTCTCAAAGTTAATCCTGAACGGCGCTGTGCACTTTTAAAGTTTGGCTGTTTTTTTCAGCGAGACAGCCACCCCAACCTCCGCCCGCCTGCCTCTTTCCCGATCTGGGCAAAGGGTGTAAATGGGTTTTAAAATGACTAACTTTCGGCTGCCATAAGTTTGCTCCACGTGAAGCGATTGACTTCTAACTTAACACAATTCTTTATTGACTCATTCTCTGCCTACATGTAAAGTCTCAACTCTGTATCTCAATCAGGACGGAAACTGTAAGCATGTGAATTTTGTCTGCTTTTTCTGTTGTTTGTGCCACTCACTCACTCATTCCCCCAGCCCAGACGAAGGGTCAGGCGATAGGGCTGAATGTACATGGCAACGTACACTGTTTTGGAATAACTTTTAATAGCCTTCTCTGCACCCCCGCGAGTGGAGAGGCGTGGAGAGGAGAGACAGTTTCAGCGAGAGATTCAAACCACTGTCCTCTGTATAGACAAGTCTGCAGCAGTTTAACAGTGGATGGCAAACAGGCAAATCAAGGCGATGCGGGATGGTTTGTAAAAATAGCGAAAAATTAATGAATAACTTATTACAATGAAATCCTACTAAATTAGTTACACCATGAAGCTTTTAACATTAAGTTTCGCATAGAGTAACTTTAAAATTTAAATGACTCCTAAGAAATGCGCATTTCCTTGGTTGTTAGACTGCTGCAGAGTGCAAACTGTGGTGGTGGAGCTGGAGATACACAAATTCCTCTCAGGGCTGCTAATTGGCCAGAAAGGTGACGTGATTAAAGCATAAGAAATGATAACCATGATAGTACTACGTCCCACAAACTGGCTTTCAAAGCAGGGATCGGTAGATTTTTAACTCAAAGGCCAGATAAAGAATCCAACTCATGGCTGCGGGCCAGATGAGTGTGAAAAAGAAAAGGAATAGACTATTGGAAAGAGAGGAAGGGCGAGAGGGGGTAAGAGAAAAGATATAAGATAACAGGAAAGACGAGTGGGGTGAGGACGAGGAGAGAGCAGAGAATATGGGAGGAGGAAGCGAGAGGAGGGGAGACAGGAGGGAGAGGAAAGAGTAGAGGTGAGAAGAGGAAGAGAGAAGAGGGGAGAGATGAGACAGAGGATCGATGAGAGAGGAGAGTAGAGAAGAGTGAGAAGAGAATAGAGAATAGAGAACAGAGAGGAGATAGGAGGGGAGAGAGAGGGAGAGAGGAGTGAGAAGAGAGGAGATAAGAGATGAGAGAGAGAGTTGAGAAAGAAGAGAGGAGAAAGGAGAGATGATAGAGTAAAGGGAAGAAGAGGAGAGAGGAAAGAGATGAGATTGTGGAGACGAGAGAGTAGAGATAGAGAGGTGAAGGAAGAGAGAGCAGAGTGCAAAGAGACAAGAGAAGAGTATAGAAGAGGGAAGAGAAGAGGAGTAAGAAGAGAGGATTCAGTAAAGGGGAAAGAGAAGAGTACACAGGAGAGTGGAGAGTAAAGAGTGGAGAGAGAAGAGAGAGGGGGTGGAGAGCAAAGATGAGAGTGAACGCGATATATGAGAGGAGAGAGGAGAGCGAAGAGAAAAGAGAGAAGACAAGAGAGGAAGAGAATAGAAGAGGGAATAGAAGAGAAGGGAAAAAGGAGAAAGGAAAGAGAGGAGTCAAAAGAGGGGAAAGAGAAGAGTACAGATGAGAGAGGTGAGAAAACATACGAGTATAAGAGAGTAAAGATGGCAGATGAGAGAGGGGAGATGAGAGACCAGAGACGAGAGTGAACAGACGAGAGATGGGAGAGTGGAGAGAAAAAAGGATAGAAATAAGAGATGAGAGGTAAGACAAAGGGAGAGAGAAGTGAGTGAGGAGAGAGGAGGGGAGGGGAGAGAAACGAGAGGACAGGGGAAAGAGGAGAAAGGACGAGAGAGGAGATGAAACAGGGGAGAGATTAGAGGAGAAAGAGATATGGGACAGGAGAGAGCAGAGAGATAAGAGGAGAGAGAGAGGGAGAGAGAGGAGAGAGAGAGGGAGAGAGAGGAGAGAGAGGGAGAGAGAGGAGAGAGAGAGGGAGAGAGGAGAGAACATGCAGAAAGAATGAGAAAAGAGAAGAGAGAAAAGATAAAAGAAGAGAAAGAAGAGATAGATAAGAGAGCAAAGACGAGAGAGAAGAGAGGTGAGGGAAGAGACGATAGAAGAGAGGAGAGAGGAGAGAGGAAAGAAGAGAAGAGATGAGAGGAGAGAGAGGAGAGAGTAGAGAGGAGGGAGGAGAGGAGGGATAAAAGAATAGAAGGGAGAGAGAATAGACGAGAGAATAGGGGATAGAGGAGAGAGAGAGAAGAGACAGAGACGAGAGAGAGGAGAGGAAACAGAAGAGAAGGTCAAAGTTTCTAAGGATCCAAGGGATATAAGGAGAGGCAGAGGCCAGAGTTTGCCTGTTTGGAGCACCCCAGCCAACAATATAAATGTTTGCCTTAAATCCTAATTTTTTACGAATGTACTCTATTTTATGTTTAATTCTAACCTAACTATTAACAAGCTTTTGTTTGAGTTTGACCTCAGATTTTAGAATACGAGTACATGCAAAAATAGTTCCAGGGATTGAAATTCCCCGGGTTCAAAATCCGCGGGTTTCAACAGCTTGTATAATATATATAATAGAGCTTAAAAATCCTTAAACTATTGTTAGACTTAGGGCTTAGAGGGCTTAAAATTTTATTCTAGCATTCCTTGCATTGGAATACTAACATCAATATACTAAAAATGGTCAAATACTAATATACAAATATTTAATTCTAAAAAATATTACTGCAAAAATTACCTACATAAGAATAAAGAAATAGTCAATTATTTTATATATCTACTTTGTAATAACCTTTGTTATTACAACTTTGGAATTAAATAAAATACAATAGAAAATTAAGGTAAAATTGATATAGGTTAAAGCATACATTTTTGCAACCTTTAAAATTATACAAATTGTAAAATTTACTTCACTTTTTTTTTAAAATATAATATATTTTTGCAACTTATCTTACAAAGTAAAGTATTGGTTTGTTGCCAACATTTTCCAAAATAGACATGACTAGGGTAAAAAAAAGTCTTTGCTATTTACCCTAGGTATAAAATAATTTTCATTGGCAAAATCTGCAAAGTCAGGTGTGAATTTTTTATTTTTATTTTTTATTACTAGATATTGCCAGGGATAAAAAAACTAAAACTAATTTTTAGTAATAAACAAATTTTTTGGCAAAAATGATCATAGTGTCAAATAGGCAAAGTTCTTTAAAAATGTAAAAAATTCAAATATAAACAATTTTCAACTTCTCACTTTTGTTTGACTAACTTAAAAAAAAGTTGGTGTCTTGTATTTTTATTTAGGCAAATTAGATTTATCAAATGGAATAGAACAAATACAAAAAACTTAAAAATCTTTTTTGGAGTCTTTAATTTTGGCCATGGACATTTTATCTATAGACTAGTTTTTTTAATCATAGACTATTTTGCTTCAAAGATAATTGGATTAAAGAATGGTAATAGAATATTAATTGACTTTTTTTATTCTATGTACTCGTATTTCATTTTATTTTTTAGGACTAGCCCTAAGTAATTACTGTGACTAGAAAAAATCTGTTATATTAGGCCTATAATAGTTTGAACCAACTTGATTTAATTGATTCTAAGATAGAATATATAAATATAGGCCAATAAAGACTCTCAAATTAAATAATACACATTGTTGCCTTAGTTAAAGCATCATGGCCTACTATATAGGATCATGGTCACAATCACAAAAACTGTGATCACAAAGAAAAAAATTATGCTGTCTTTTGCCAATCACAATTTGTGAATTTTGTGAATTAAACCTTATTTTAAGTCATAGCACAACCAAATCAAACCAAAATTGCAACAAATCAGTGCAGATATAACAAAGCCATGTAATCAAATATGGTCAAACAATAAACATGAAAAAACAAAGCTCAAAATAAAAAAAAATTAATAGACTTGGTAATATTAATACTAAAAGTTCTGTGTTTAAATTAAAATGTTGTTATAAAAAATTCATGGTTACACATAGTTTTATGCATAGTCTAGTTCCAATCACAGACAAAAAATTACAACTAATCAATCCCTAATTAGGCCTAGAGGTAGTTGTTTTCTAAGGATATAGGGATCAGAATTTGGCAACATGAAGAGATAAATTTGGTGAGAAAAAGCTAAGTTCAAAAGTTCATCAAGTGCAAAAAATAACCATTTAAGTCTAAAAAGAATTCTAGATGCAAAACACTTGAGTAAGAGAATGCAGGGAAGAAAAGAGGCCAAGGCATCAATAGAAGGGCTGGGGAAAAACAACAGAGTTAATTAATCAAAGCACAAAACTAAGTAAAAGAAAAGTCCCAATCCTATTTCAGACAATAATGAGTCAGCAAAGGGAGCAAGGTAGCTGCCAGACCAAAGACATCCAGACCAAAGGTTAACAAGTGCAATGTGTATCTAAGCACCAAATTCTGGCAACCAATCCCATGTAGCATGGCAACCAGAAGGGTAGACGTGTGGCCAACAAAAGAAAAATGTGCAACTAAGACTATAGCTTAGACCTCCCTCCAACTTGCTTTAATGATTTAATATAATCAGGCCTAGGCAAACTAACCTCACCCACATAGTAACTTGCATGCCTAGTATCAAAGGCTGAAAAAACATGCCAATGTAAACCCTTGCCATTGCTAGGGCCTAACTATGCGTAAACCCCTTTTTTACATCGGCAAGGGGCAAGAAACAGTCTCAACTCTATATATAAAATATTGTCCCAGCCTCAAGCAAAATTAACTCAGAGCCATTATACAAACACCTTTCCATTTATAGCTATACTTTTAAAAGAACCTCTTGCATTATTTATTCTATAGAGCTATATTAGGGCAGTTTCAACTATAAGCTCCCTGAGTGAATAAGGTAATAAGTATAATAGTGCTACTCAAATATCTTACCTTTCTAATCAATGCTTGAATAATATTGTACCTTTCTTTAAAATTAAATCTATGTGAGATGCTAAATTTAAGTTTGTTTGAATGTACCAAATATTTGTTATAATATGGTAAATCATTTGTTTTAATGCACAAAATATTATGGGGAAATATTCTTTGTTATATTTGTATTGGGAAATTTTTGGGTATATATAAGAGCAATTTTTCAGCCAAATAAACTCAACTGTCTATGTGTCTATGAGCACTCATTGCAAGCAAAGTTAATAGCAGTTCAATCTATAAATCCTTAGAGACTTTGAAGTTAGAAGCAACTTATTCATTTGCAAAGCTGAGAAACAGTTCTAAGAAATTTGCTAAGAGAAGAAGTTGGGGAATAATTTGCAGAGATATATCAGAGTTGCATCGTGACCCTCTAATCTCAGTAATGCCAATTGGACTAACTCATGGACTAGTACTAGACTGCTCAGGCTATACATTAGATGCTACCAGAATAATACATTAGAATGACACCTAGAAATGTACTAGAAAGAAGTTGATATCTGGTTCTAAGAAGCAGATAGAAGAAAGAGAATTAACTGCTAGGACAACTTGGTGGCAGCTAAAGGATATTAGAGACAGGGAAAAAACCTCTGTCATAGCAAGTACCAGCAGTGGGATTAATTAGAGATAGATAAAGAAAAGCCTTATCACATCAGAGATAAAGACAGACAACCTAGTTTAAAAGTAAAGAAAGAGAGCTTACAGCGGAAAAGCAGAGGGATTAAAGTACAATAATTAATAAAATAAGATATTTGAGTTTGAAGAATCAAGAGCATTAGGGGTTGTAGGCTTATGGCTTATAAATGAGTGAAAGGAATTAAGAATAGGACAACATGTGGCATATCTTGAGAAAAGGCAGGTGATTAAGCAGTCTTAGTGCTTAGAATTAATGCTTTAGAAGTAGAGCATTAAGAATTAGGTTTAAAGAACATATATTTAAGGGTACTGAATCCTGATTCTTACAAAATTGTAAGGATGGGGTTGGCATTTGATCTAAGTACATTTCATTGAACAAGAAATAAGGTCTAAAGATGCTGACCTTTTAATCAAGGTTTACAAAATGGATATTATGAATATTCACTAATATATTTGTATTTAGGCCTAGGCCTAGTAGTACTTTAGTATTATTAACACTTACCATTTGGCATTTGAATCAGTTTTGTTAGATATTTACCCTAATAGAAAAAGTGACATTTTCCCAGACATGCATCCAGGCACATTTTTAAAAAATTTCAGGTTTCAGGTTGGCGCAGTGCAGCTATGGTCAGGATGTGGCACAGCGCAATGGCCTAGCATAGCGTGGGCACAACACAGTGTGGTGCAGCATGGTACAATGCAACAAGGAAATATTTATGCATGCTCACATTGTCATTGTGGAGCAGCGTGGCAGCTTGGCACGCTTTTAAGGCTAAATTTGTAGCCTTGGCGCACTTTTAAGCTGAAGGCTGTTGCTTCCTCGTGATTGTCCACACAGTTTATACAAAAATTCCAATAGGGAATATTTAAATTGAATCAAATTGAATCAAAATTTAATTTTGGCCTAGGCCTAGGCCTAACTCATAGGCCTACTTTCCTATTTACAGGTAGGCCTACTAAACTTTAAATGTTAAATTCACATAAAATTGCTATCTAGGCCTAGTTGCTATCTAGTATACACTTTTTACTAAGCCTAGAGAATGCTTTCAGATAGGCCTTGAAAAATTCCTACTAGGCCTAACTAAGTTCAAGTTCTTTATCCTGAGTTTTTTAGTAGGCCCTAGGCCTACTTGCTTGGATTTTTAATAAAGCAATAGGCCTAATGTGCACTAATGTTGCAATAAGCAATAAATAATGCCATGTGCTGCATGTGCACATTTTGTGGTTAGAGTTAGGTTAGAGTAGGCCTTAGGCCTAGGCCTAGCCTAGCCTAGGTAGCTCAGAGCTGTAGCCTAGCTAAAGTCTAAAGGGTAAAGCCAAGATATAATTGAATGGTTTAATTTTTAAATGCAAAGAGCTTATATGGTAAGCTCTTGAGTTCCTACTAAGGCTTAAGCCGAAGTTTAGCAACAAAGATGGCTAGAAGTCAAAGCAAAGAATAGGCCTACCTAGCCTAGGCAAGGATTTAGGCCTAGGAACTAGGCCTAAGCAGCAGAGCAGTTGTTATGGTGTATGCCTAATTTAATTGACTTAGAGCCATAAAATACATACAAAAAATGCTGACTGAGGATTGCTGTGTCTCACATGTCATAGTTTGTACTAGTGTCTGTAGGTTGAACTTCCAAGTAATTCTTGCCTTTCAGTCGCGGTCAACGGACATGAGCTACAGCGATCAATATAGGTAAAGTCAACCCGGAAAAACTGCAAGATCTCACTAAAAAACTAGAAAAACAAATTATTTAATGCTTGATATTACTGCTATAAAATTTTAAATAGTTCTACAACAAGACATCTTCTAAAAAATTTAGAACGCTTTGAAAGGGTTAACAAATAAAACTATATTCTGTCACTTTCTGTATGCTTAGGCTTTTAACTGTGTTATTTTATAAGAACACTTGGTTAATTTTTCCTTAAGCTTGAGCATACGAGTACGCCAGTAAGACGTACGAGCTACACAGCAAGACAACAATATTTATTAAAAGTATTCCTTCCATTAATACTACAGTACGTTATTTTACCATTGTCATAGTAGTCTAAAAGATTTTTTCTAACGTTAAACCTGTTTCTGTGTAATTTGTGCGTTTTAGTCTGTACTGTACACTTTCTTATGAAGTATTAAAGTTATGACTATGTTTTTGTAACTTAAATGAATATTAGATTTTACACAATATAATGTCCAAATTTTGAAAATCCTACCCTCAATTTGAAATTAGATGTGAAAGTCAAAAATTTCATCAAGATGCAGATAGATAAAAAAATATTGTTGACAATAAACATTGACACTTTCACACTTGACATTACTGTATTTATTCGCCGCTTGCTTTACTTAGCAGGCTAAATTTGACTTTCCTGATGGAATTTTGCTTTTTATTTTGTAGTCTTTATATAAAATAACTGCAAATTTAAATCTTACAATTTGCCAAACAAGGAAAATTTTATATCAATTAACAGATTTAAATACAATGAAAAAGTGTAACTCTTAGTCTTAGGTCTAGTCTTAGATTATATTTTATTTTAATATAATAAGAAAGAATTCTTGTTTTTATAACTGTTATACATTAAATATCATATTTCTGTCAGCTTTTAGTTTTTGCTTCATTCAATGGGCATTTTGCATAGGCCTAGTGCATGACCAAGATGGCCACATACTAAGATGGCCACAGCTCTAAATGGCTGCTTGGATAGGAATAGGTCTATATATTTCCTTATTTCCTATTGGCTGTGATTGGGGTGGGGTATGACCTAGCTTCAAGTCTTAGAAAAGACAGATTTTAGTAAAACAAAAAACACTTCCCTTTATAGCAGGTATTACTACCAACTAAAGCTAGTAGCACTACTAGCACAAGAAATGTGATTTTTGTATCATGGATAATAGTTTCAAACCTATCTCAATATACCAAAACTGAGGTGTTGTTTGTATATGTTAAAAGTTAAAGGTAGAGGGTAAAGGTATTAGTTATGATAAAGTAAGCAAAAATTGGAGTGCCCTCTTGTCTCTTATCTTTTCTCTCATCTCTGCACTCTCGTCTCTAATCTGTTCTCTTTCTTGTCTCTGCCCTCTCGTCTCGTCCCTTATCTTTTCTCTCTTTCATCTCTGCCCTCTCTCCTGATTGCAGCGCATGGGCATTTTGGCGGACGGCGTCCGGCGCGGATCTAATACGGCGCGGCGCGGCGCATACGGTGCGCAGCGATTAGTACGGCGCGGCGCGGAACTAATTAGATGCCGAGGCTTTTAAGCTTGATAAGACAGTCATAGTTACTCCTGCCGTTTACCCAAAACTGCGTTAATTTTGCTTTAGGGTTTCTTTCACAGGTAAGTCATTTCACAGCGTGGCGCAGGTTGTGTAGGCGTCTGGCGTACTTAAGCCATGCGCTGCAATAGGGCCCTCTCTTCTATCCTCTCCTCACCTCTCTCCTCTTTTCTCTCCTCACCTCTATCCTCTCATCTCTCCTCACCTCTTTCCTCTCATCTCCCTTTTCCTCTTCATTCTCTTCTCCCTTCCCTCCTTTCTCCTTTCCATTAATCTCCCTTCTCCTCTCTCTCCGCTCGTATTTAATCTCTCCTCTCAACTCTCTTCTCCTTTATTCCTTTGCCTTTCTTTTATCCTATGCTCGTACTCAGGGTGCTGCAAAAGTTTCCAGACTGGTGTTCCTAACATGGCACTTTTTATCGGAGCTGAGTGACATTTGACTCATTGAAACATTAGCCCAGGATGAATGTTGTGTTAAAATTTCAAGCATGTCCATGAACCACAGTGGGCGCTAGAGCCATAATGAGTTTTATTTTCTCAACTAGCATTTACAATTTCTCACCAAACTAGCGACGAAAATGAAAAGATGAAAAAATCCTCCTCATGCAGAGGTGACTAGCAAAAGTTTCCGGAGTTTGCCACGGGATATTAATAAACTAGGATCCCTAATTTTTTTATTTTATGGATAAACCTCTAACTGAACAAACTGAACAGCAACTACAGAATCAGCAAAACAAACAAAACAAACAACTGTAGCATCAGTGTCTCGAGCAAAATCAATTGCTTCTGCACCATCAATCGCTCTCACTCTCGCTGTTCTCTTCTGAGGAATCAACCGGCTTGGGACTTGCGCGTTCCACATATTCTCTATCCAAGGCAATGCACTTCCGGTATCGTTTGATCAGCTTTTCAAAGCCTATCTCCCAGAACTTGGCATCGAACTGTTGCAATGATGCATTGGTGGCATTGATGACTTCCTGCCGAGTCGTGAAGACCTTGCCACGCATTGGCATCTTCATCAGACCAAACAGGTGGAAATCAGCAATGGCAAGGTCGGGACTGTAAGCCAGGTGGTTCAGCCGACGGAAGCCAAGCTCTTCCACCTTGGCACAAGTGCGAGCGGAAGCATGCAGATGCGCATTGTCCCAGAGAATAAAAAGCCTCTGATGCATGATGCGATGCTTGGACAGAACGGCAGTGCGCAGAAGATTAAGCTAGTTCATGATGTAGTTGGCATTGATCATCTGACCCTGCGGCAGATAGTCAACAAGCAGCACACCTCCTGCATCGAACCACAGTGCACATGATGTTCTGTGTCCATGCCGATTTCATTGCCTTCATGTGTGGATGACGTCCCTTGGGGCCCCATTGCATTGACTGCTGTTTTGTCAGCGGGTTGAACATGGGCAGTGGTGTGCTTCGCTTAGGGGCCAACAAAGTGGATCTAGAAGGGAAGTCATGAGCTAGGTTCTCAATCAAAGTAAAAAGTTTGCCAAACCCTGCACTAAAAGCACCTGGCTTAGTCACATTAGATAAAAACTGTAGTGGAATGGGGTTGAGAACAATGTGAACTATTGTATGTCCACATACCCGATTGAGGTTGACAGCACCTATACAACCAAGCAGTGACAGGGGCAAAGAAAGAAGAAAGGAATAAGGCTCATGAGGAAGGGAGTACAAGCAATGTGGAAACCCTTACTGCCCACTGGCCACTGTACATTCTTTATTCTTACATCTACATTGATCTTTAGGGTGTGGATAGCAACGGTGCCATCTTGCTCCAGCTTGTACCCTTAGCTCCCAAGATAGAAATTGTTGGCAATTTGATGGCAGTGTCACTTCTGGTTAGCACCTTTCTAGCTAGCACTCATGCCATTATAGATAGGTCTAAGAAAGTTTATTTATTAGGAGTTAGTCTCCCATTCGACCCTCGCTGAGTGGCAGAATGGTAGTCAGCCTGTGATTGCTTAATCCCCTCCCGATTAGCATATTGAAAGTTTGCTTGTGTTGCCCTGTTAGATACCGCTTTTTGCTTATTTACGTACACTTTCCATTATGTTCAAAAATTCTATGGGTCTGCTTTGCAGGAGGTCCTGCCCCGCTGTTTAAAATTTTGTAGGAACAATAGAAGTCTGGGACTGTTAAAATTAGCACATTTCAGTTTGATTTCTTGTTTTTGTCCATTGCAAACTGGCTGCAGACAGACCACACATGGATATGCGCCTGCCATTTTGTATCAAGTGCTTAGACTGCTGTCAGTGAATGAAACAGCTGAATTTTTAACAGGGCATGAAATTTACCCAGTTTTTATCCCTTTAAACAAGTAAATTAGTCTCGACCAATACAAGACACTGAAAAAGCCACACTTGATTTTATATGAAGAAGAGATTTGTTTAATACTAAATATGTTTACAACTCTTAGGGGCCTACTATAAGTAGGAAATTAAGACTTGTAACCATTTTGTCTCTAACCCTGCAATATACTAATAAAATTTTGACTGCCTTTCTAAACCCCCCCATTGCAACCCCACATCTCTCCACCCAAAGATATCCAATAGAAAACTAGTTGTCATTTTCCGTGACCCCCATCCCAGCTGTGGCCATCTTGGTGTGTGGCCATCTTGGTCTTACACCTTTTGCATAGCTTAATCTAGATATAAATATTCAACAATAGCTATTAAAATTTAAGTGTACATTTTGTTTGCTTTCTTAGAAAGACCTTAAAAGCAATAATAGTACCTTTATTAAGCAATTATAGTGAATAACTTTCACTTATAATATTAGAATATGCATTTTTGTCTAGCCCTTTAAATATACAATTCTATGAAATCTACTTTTAAACTCTTCTCTTAAAAAGCTAAATTCTAAATTTATTAGCTAAAGCTAATAAATAAATAAAAAATAGAAATAAAAAAAAATAATTTTTAAAGTAAAAGAATATAATAGATTTATTTAAGTGCCTAGTTGGATGCTTAAACATAAAATAGAACATATTTTAAATAAAAAGTAAAATATAATTATCTTTTAATTATTGACTTAACATACAAAACTTTTTTTTTAATTTTAGCAAAAAGCCAATATGTTGAAGTGTGAAGTACCTTTTGCTTTTGATTCATTACAAACACCTTTTCTGTTCTATTTCATTCTTGCACCAGCAACTGCTGCTTAAAGCAAGTTTTTTTGTAAAAGTATGCATCGACTGCAAAATGAATTCAACACACTATTTGAGATGGGCAGTCTGACACAGGAACGCCTGGCTGCTCAGGTAGCTCAGTTGAATAATCTCTGTGAGCGCGAATTGGCATCGCAACCAACTCGGTTAAAATTCACTGTCCAGCAGATGCCGCCACATCATCTGAGTCTGCTGTGGAAGGCGCTCGTCCGGATTGAGTGTCGAAAAGTTGAAGCATCTACTGGTCGAACCTTGTCGATGAGGCTACTGAGCCTTCGTCAACTGATGTCGCTTCGTAAAGACCTGCGATCGTTAAGTCAGTTATCTGTTGTTGGCGGCAGTGCAGCCTGTGCAGGCGTCAGGACTGGCCCTGAGTCTGAATCCCAGTTTACTGCATCTGTTGTGCTTGGACTGTTACCAGATGATGCCATTGAGTCTGCTGCTTCTTCTGCTGCTGCTTCTGCTGACGCCGCAGCTTTGAAACCAAGTGCTAAAGGTGAGATGGAAATTTTAATTCCGCCTTTCGCGACTCATGTCGGAAAGTTAATAAGTTCATAATTCGCAAGGGTTGCTTTTGGGTTTTGCCTCTCCTGCAAATCAAGGCAGCAGACAGCACATAATCACAGCAAGTGAGGAACTGCGTCTCGGACAGGGGTTGCTTAGCCTCTTTATCCTGCCCTCGGATCCTTTGAAACTTCACAATAACAATTTGGCCCGCTCAATTTTTATACTTTTTATCTCTTCTCAGCGCTCTTCCTCTCTCCTCTCCTCTCGTCTCTTCTAGTTTGCCAACCCATGACCTAGGAGGTTGGTCCTCATTGCATGTCCGGCCTTGGACTAATTTGGCGGACGAGTTCTAAAATTACTGTGGGGATCGCGTCTGGCCGTTTCATAGAGTCAAAAAGCTGCTGGGAGTTGTGACACATGATTGCTTTCTTCGTTATTTTACAGTGTAGAAAGTGAAATTACCTAATGCTAAAGCGAGGCGTTAAACACATTTATTTGTTTGTTGTGGAGGACATGTATAAACAAAAATATAGTAGAAATTCATTTAAGTTTCCTCCTGCTCGGAAACAACCGGGTGCCAATTTGGCGTCCGGGGTCCAAAGTCATCATGCCAAAATTCCAATTTGATGTGTCGTCATGACAAGTGCAAGTTGGAGAACTTTCTAATTCTGTCTGGCTATCAATATCGTTGCATTTCTCCAGCCGCAGACATTGAAGAGTGCTGCATTTGCATGGACAGGCAGGCTGACGTGCTTCTGCAGTGCGCTCACGCCTATTGTCAAAGCTGCATCCAGCACTGGATTGACGTTGGCCCGCCTAGACGCGAGACAATTGGCAACCTGCCAATCGCCGGTCGCCAGTCAGATGCCACCTGCCCAATCTGTCGCAGTTTGGTCTCGGCTGACAGCTGGGTCATTGCGTCAGCGCCGGATATTGCCAACGATGAAGCTGCCAAGTTGATGCTGGGCGCTGTCGATCGTGCTGGCAATGCTGTGACTAATTATCGACAGCAGTAGTAGTGGATTCCACTGTAAGTAGTATCCTTAGCGTTTTTGTGTTTATATGCATTAAAATTGTACACAATGCGTGTAGATAAAATAAAGGAGTGAATTATTAGAAGCCAGTCAATGGAGAGACGCTGCGCACCCAAAAGGCAAAAGCCGAGCATCGACATCATTGACTAACTGTACCATTTCAATCTCGACAATTTTACCAAGGACTCCACAACTAGAAGGATCGAAAATCTCGTTCTAGAAAAATTTTAGGAGGCCTAACTTTCATTCATTCAAAAATTCATTTGAAAGCCTAACTTTGCTTGTGAATTTGTAAAATAGATTTTTATTGGTCAATTTTTATCGATTTTAATGCGGCAAGAAATTAACAAATTTTATTAGGGCTAAGTTTCAAAAATCCCGCGCATTTCGATGCGAATTTAATGTCTTCAAATAGAAGTTTGTAAATTTCAGTTAATAAAAATCCATTGCATTTTCATTGACTGCTTGTTGAATTATTTTTTCTAAATATCAATCAGTGTTGCAGTGGGTCTGCAACAGTTTAATAAAAGACTACAGTATAGCCACCTTTATGTCGCTCAGTATTTGTATGATTTTGTCACTTTCACACTTACATACCCTATGTGCTTTAATTGCTTAATAGCTGGGTGTTCTTTGATTTTTCTCACTGCATCGCCGCAGCTGAGTTCAGTTTCGGCTAGCTATACCGCTCGCCTATAAATCGGTGTTGTTATGAATTCTAAAATTTTTCTACTTTTGATTTTTCAAGTTAAAGCTTTAAAAAGCAGAATATAAATAAAAATAGTTCAAGCCCTGTTCTGTCCATTGTTCCGTCATATTTATAGCATTATTTATACACCAAATGAGGGCAGTACCTGTCGTGATCGGTTTACACAATCCATCCACATTGATTTACTGTAAAGACATGCCATGCCGCTTTGCCTGTGTTTTATTTTGATTGATTGTTTTACTATTTTGTCTAATCGCTTCAACTCACAAAGATTATCCACTGAATCTGTTTGGTAAGGACAGAAGAGAACAGACTGCAGTTGCTTTTTTGATTTATTAATATTCCTGTAACATAATATACATAACAAAAGACTTCATAAATTTTGCTAGAAAGCTTAAATTTTTGTAAGAAAAAATGTCTCTTTTTGCAGCAGTTACAAGTATTTGTTTTTTGTCTATTGGTACAACTACTCGTACTAGCAACTGTATAAACTGTGGCAAGGTAGCACTCGAAAGAAGAACTTCAAACGAGTTTGAGCTGAAAGCAGGACCTAGAACAAAAGCATTGATAATATATTTAGATGTTAAAATACCAGTTGATAATTCTCATTGGATGTTGCCAATCCATAGCGACATCTAGCATACACACGTGTTAACCTTATTTAGATTAAAACTAGAAGGTTATAGGGCACAGATTAAATACACTCGGAAACGTATATAATTACAATAAGTACAACTTTGATTGCACTCTTATTGTGATTAGCTGTTACAGAGGAGTGTGAGTGGCTGAGGAAAAATGCATTGGATCTACGAAAGCCCCAATTTTTCAGAGTACTATAGTAATAATTCCCATTGTTTACAACTGTGGCCATGGTGACTAATTCAATAGTTGGGAGCTACTGTGGCTGGTAGTTTTTTCTGTCGAGAGTGTTTGGAGAGCCTATCGGAAGCGGGATCTGAGCTGAAGCAAGCAGGTCCAGATTGGTTCCAACTGGCTCGACAAGGGCATAAGGGGCTACGTATTTTTTCTCCCTCACAGCTTCTCAACCAGTCACATCATCGGCTAGCCAACTCTCAGCCTCATTCCCTCTCTATATTTCTCTCTTGCGGGATAGGCAAATACTTTGCCTCCTTCCTTTGTCTCAAATCCTTTTAACAGACTAAGAACTTGAATATGTCAGTCAATAAAGAATCAATGCAATCGCTCTGGTAATTTACCGTAAAAACGAGACAAGTCAGATTGTCGAGAATAGATACAGTACAAGGCAATTATTTGCTTCCTCGCAATATAAAAATGGCTAGTGGGACGGTCTCTAAGACTGCAAAAGTTCGACTGCGAGCAGCGGAGTTCGCTGCCAACACCAGCGGACACGGCTATAAGAAGCTGCTGCAGCCTAGCGGTAGTGGAAGCTCTGCTGCTTCCTTTTTGTGGCTGTTTTGCCTTTTAGGCGCCCTGGCTGGTCTCGGATTCCACATCTACCTGTTGGCTTCGCAGTTTTTTGCCTACGACAAGCGCGTTCTGACGCATCACCGCCTGCAGCCGATGCCCTATCCCAAGGTGGTGCTGTGCCCCACACATTACTGGTCCGACTACCTCCTGTCACAGTCGGGTGCTGCGGAAATTGTTCGGAAACTGCACGATCGACTATTTAACGATTCTGCCGTGTTTTATGCACCAGGCCAAGAGGCGGAACGCGAGGCAGATGTGGACAAGATGCTGTTAGACACTTACGCAGAAGGCAAGCTGCCCGAGCTGGACAATGTCACAGCACCATTGGAGTCATTTCTGCTTTCGTGCAGCTTCAATCACGGTAACTGCAGCGCGGTTAACTTTACCAAAATCCTGTCTGATAGGTACGTTGATTTTTAGCCTGTACATTGTTTAACACTAATGCAGTCCGACGTCGGCTGAACGTCGAAGTACACTTAAAAGTACATATCTGTCATCGACGTCGGTAGCTGCTTTTAAGATTTTGAGCTGCTGTTTGTGTCAAAGTCGAAGCAGTTCAGCCAGGGGCGCCGCCATGGATTTTATGGTGGTGGGGGGGGGGGCAATGCCAAGAATTCAACATGTACATGTACATGACTAAATTCCTACATGTCCATTATTTTGAGAATTGGTGTTGTCAGCGCTCATTTTAGCGCCACAGGTACTCATTTTAGCGCCGCAGGCACTCATTTTAGCGCCGCATGCACTCTTTTTAGCGCCGCAGGCACTCATTTTAGCGCCGCATGCACTCTTTTTAGCGCCGCAGGCACTCATTTTAGCGCCGCATGCACTCTTTTTAGCGCCGCAGGCACTCATTTTAGCGCCGCATGGACTCTTTTTAGCGCCACAGGCACTCATTTTAGCACCACAGGCACTCAGTTGAGCGCCGCATGCACTCATTTTAGTGCCACAGGCACTCATTTTAGCGCCGCATGCACTCATTTTAGCGCCGCAGGCACTCTTTTTAGAACTATAGGCACTTATTTTAGCACCACAGGCACTCATTTTAGCACCACAGGCACTCATTTTAGCGCCGCAGGCACTCATTTTAGCGGTCGCAGGCACTCATTTTAGCACCACAGGCACTCAGTTGAGCGCCGCATGCACTCATTTTAGCGCCGCAGGCACTCTTTTTAGAACTATAGGCACTCATTTTAGCACCACAGGCACTCTTTTTAGCGCCGCAGGCACTCATTTTAGCGCCGCATGCACTCATTTTAGCGCCGCATGCACTCATTTTAGCACCGCAGGCACTCATTTTAGCGCCGCATGCACTCATTTTAGCACCGCAGGCACTCTTTTTAGCGCCGCAAGTACTCATTTTGGCGCCCGGAAAAAACTTATTGATTACCACAACGGGTCACAAGGTGGGGTGGGGGGACAAAGCATTAACATACCCCCATAGCTTTTACTGGTGGGGGACATGTCCCCCCTGTCCCCCCGGTGGCAACGCGCCTGAGTTCAGCATCGTATTTCAAGTTAGCTTGATGTCCATATATCTTTAATAAATGAAAATTTTCAAAAAACTGTCACTGATTCTTTAGGTATGGATTTTGCTACTTATTCAAACCGACATCGCGAATGATTTACGGTGGCTACGATAGCGGACTGACAATGACACTCGCCTATGAAGGCAGCCAGGAAGCTTACCTAACTCAGACGCTGCGTTACAGTCGCGGTTACGTCATTCTAGTCAGCGCCTACGACAAGTTCATTAACTTTTTCCGTGCCGCTCCCGTGGCTGCAGCAGTTGGATTTCGAACGGATATATCGCTGCTGCTCCAGCGTACCAACCGCCTGACTAGTCCAAAAGATCCGTGTAGCAATCGGCATCTGGTATGTTTTTAATAAGGTACATGTATAGACGTTTTACATATTGCTGTGGCATGAAGATTCGATCCCAAGGTTACATGTTCTTTCAATGCGAGCAATGCTAGCCTTGACTCTTTACAGCATTTTTATTCTGTAATCTTAAATCCCATCTTAAATCCCAACAAGAGTCACTGCTAAAGACCTCAGCTTCTCTTTTCGTTTTTTAAGACACGCGATGCATAATGCCGTTTTATCACAACTCAGAAAGCACTTCCCCATCATAATACCGAATTATTACAAACTGGAAATACCATAACTTCGGAAACCAAAATAGCATTGGGTGTTGTTAGCACTTTTGGAGTTGTGATATTTCGGGTTTATGCGCCCACCAAGAGACAGGGGGCGCCCGACAAGAGACAGGGGTGCCTACCAAAAGACAGGGGTGCCTACCAAAAGACAGGGGTGCCTACCAAAATACAGGGGTGCCTACCAAAAGACAGGGGTGCCTACCAAAAGACAGGGGTGCCTACCAAAAGACAGGGGTGCCTACCAAAAGACAGGGGCGCCCAACAAGAGTCAGGGGCGCCCTCCAACATACAGGGAGGGGTGCCTACGAAGAGACAGGGGCGCCCACCAAGAGACAAGGGTGCCTACCAAAAGACAGGGGGTGCCTATCAAGAAACAGGGGCGCCCACCAAGAGACAGGGGCACTCACCAAGAGACAGGGGCACTCACCAAGAGACAAGTAGGTGCGCCCACCAAGGCACCACATATTGGCGCCTGTTTTGGCTGCAGCCATTTCATTTAACATTGCTACATAAGCAACTAATACGAACTAACTGGAGATGTATTCTTCCCTATAGTGTGTAAAGTAACCAGCTTTCATTTTACTGAGCAGATCGATTGTTGCCAACGACTCCAAACAGTGCACGCTGCCTTCTCCTTCCTACAGCCTCGTTTACCTGCTGCTCACGTTTACAAAGCTTTTTTAGACCAAAAAACCCTCAGGCAGGCAGGCACCAAAGCCTAACTGATTGTTTATGCAGCGCAGGCTGATGGCTTCTCATAATTGCTTCGACTTCTAATTCCGTTTTTACGAGGGTACTGGAAATAAATGAGCCGTCTTTAAATAAGACTTGGCCTACCTCAAAGACCATCTTTGAAAGGACGCTCATGTGCCATTTTTTGGACGCTCAGTTCTGCTTTTTTGAAAAAGGCTTGGATGCACAGTTACATTAAGTGTAGGTCAGGAGTACGAGTATTACGAAGTATTTGGGGCCAAAATATTATATGAGACATCTGGTATAATATCACTTCTGAATAGACTTCTTAATACTGCGGTTGTACTGGCTTTATATCAAAATTCAACCTGAAACCGATCCCCATGTCTTAAGCAGGCACAAGCTACTTATACCTATCTCGCACAACCAACCCGATAGGTCGTTAATCAAATCGCCTCCCCGACCGAGTTCGACTTTGATATCGTGAACTGCGTCGACATGTCGTTAAGTCAGAGCGTCTACAAGCTCTGCGGCTGCGTCTCCGACCTGCTGCCAGTGCCGCCGAACCTGATGTCCGCTCCGCGCTGCATGCGGCTGGACTGGAACCGCACCGGAAGCTCCAACAATATCACCATCGGCAATCTGAGCGAAGTTTTTATCCATCGCAACTGTCAGAATGCCATCCTGCGAAGCTACGAAGATCTAAGCGTGTACGGCGAGCACGTCAACAGCTGTCAGAAGGCCTGCCGGGAGGACAGCATCGTGACTCACGCTTCGCTAGGTCTGCTACCTACTGGCTCTACTTGGTCGAGAGATATCGAACGCCTTCTAGCAAGTCGATGGCAGGCAACTTCAGCCAAGCCGTCGTACCTGCCGGCGCTGTTGAACACGAGTACCGGCTCCCTTCTGCCCGGAATTAGCCCCGAGAAGCATGTTGTACAGTTGAGCGTCTTCTTTGCCTCGTCAACCATGGTCGTGTTTGAAGAGGACTGGCAATATCCCACAGAGAGCTTCCTGTCGGAAGGAGGCGGGACGCTCGGTAAGGTTCCTTTGGGTCTCTGAGACTCTACACCACAGGGATCCACTAAATGTGCATTTGTTGCGACAAGGCACATTTCTCTTAAATATCTTTATCTATAAATAGAGCGATTTTAGTAAGATAGACCCCGTTTGGGCCAGCTCGTTGTAGCCACCTTTTAGCAGCAGCAAAACAGTCACAGGGACCTCTGTTGCTAGCTCGAAACTGCTAAGTTACCAGTTGCTCATGAAATCGGTCCTGCTGCCATCGCTTTTGTAGCTAGCTGGTAGAAGATACACATGGTAGAAAATTTTCCGCAAGCAAAACATATGTAGCCGTAAAATCTCGACAGGGTTGATCGTTTACCAATCTGAACTTCTGTAGCAAAAGCTGACGCACGATTTAAGCTCCAGTTTTTGTAATTTTTTCAGGTCTATGGATGGGAGCATCGGTCCTCACTGTCATGGAGGTTATTGAGCTGCTCGGCTCAATGGTATTCCTTGTTGTTTCAAAGCGCAAAGTCGATGCAGCTGACCGTGACACAGTCAGTCAGAAGGCCTCCTCCCTGGCAACAGCTAGCGATCGAGGACAGTCAGGCTCCGTGATTCAGGTTCGACCTGCAGCCGAGAAGAAGGAAATCGTTGCGGAAAGAAGTTTTGGGACGCGTACAGAAACCCTTGATGCTGCACGGCCTCATAGTGCCACTTTGACGTCCATTTTCACCTACTGATAAAGTGACACGAAATATACACAGTGGCGTAGGCAGGAATTTCAATTGGGGGGGGGGGTTGGCTTGGCTGGCCATGCCTTTTATCATTGCCAATTTTGGCGCCGCAGGCACTCGTTTTGGCGCCGCAGGCACTCTTTTTGGCGCCGCAGGCACTCATTTTGGCGCCGCAGGCACTCATTTTGGCGCCGCAGGCACTCATTTTGGCGCCGCAGGCACTCGTTTTGGCGCCGCAGGCACTCTTTTTGGCGCCGCAGGCACTCATTTTGGCGCCGCAGGCACTCATTTTGGCGCCGCAGGCACTCATTTTGGCGCCGCAGGCACTCATTTTGGCGCCGCAGGCACTCATTTTGGCGCCGCAGGCACTCATTTTGGCGCCGCAGGCACTCATTTTGGCGCCGCAGGCACTCATTTTGGCGCCGCAGGCACTCATTTTGACGCCGCAGGCACTCATTTTGACGCCGCAGGCACTCATTTTGGCGCCGGAGGCACTCATTTTGGCGCCGGAGGCACTCTTTTTGGCGCCGCAGGCACTCATTTTAGCGCCGCAGGCACTCATTTTAGCGCCGCAGGCACTCATTTTAGCGCCGCAGGCACTCATTTTGGCTCCACAGGCACTCATTTTAGCGCCGCAGGCACTCATTTTGACGCCGCAGGCACTCATTTTGGCGCCGGAGGCACTCATTTTGGCGCCGGAGGCACTCTTTTTGGCGCCGCAGGCACTCAGTTTAGCGCCGCAGGCACTCATTTTAGCGCCGCAGGCACTCATTTTGGCGCCGGAGGCACTCATTTTGACGCCGCAGGCACTCATTTTGACGCCGCAGGCACTCATTTTGGCGCCGGAGGCACTCATTTTGGCGCCGGAGGCACTCATTTTAGCGCCGCAGGCACTCATTTTGGCTCCACAGGCACTCATTTTAGCGCCGCAGGCACTCAATTGCCTCATGGTTTTTTGGTACCCGCCGCGCCCAACCCCACCCCCCCCCAGAAGATTGGGGGGGGGGGGGGGCCGGCCCCCCACCCTGGCTACGCCACTGAATATACATGTACAAGACTATAAAAGATTACGCTTTATGCTATTCTTATTTTAATCAGAACGTAAATATTTCCTACACAAATTTATAGTCAAGTTATATTACAGCTCGTACTACATGTACCTTTAATTTAAAGGTGACGGATTGGATCAGCCTAACGCAGTGTAAAACAATCCGACTTCCATTGACATGACATGGCTTTGGTAGAACTGCAGAGGTTCGTGTACGTACGTACAAATTTTTTTCAGAAATTATATATTTTTCAGATATTATTTTCGATATGTAGACAATATATTCAAAACTGTTATTTAACTGTCGATAATTTTATTATAATTTATTAAGGAGCAATGACCTTCTTTCTTTTTCTGTGTAACTTGCATTGTTATTATATTACTTATATATTACTTATTACATCACAAAAGTGCATATAATAACAAAATATAGTTTCTTCCTAAAACAATGTACGCCAGTAAATTTCGATTCATAATACGTCAACTTGAGATAATTTTGCAGTAGTTTAGAAATCAAATGTTTATCTAAATAAATTTATATTTCAGCTGGAGTCTGCACGTACACCTACTTCGATGGGCACATTAAGTAGAAGAATGCTGCGTTGGTAGTAGGAACCAATGTATAGTTATTAGCAGTTATAACTCTCCTTCCAAACGAACATGTACATGTACATTTTTCACGCTAGTCTTTCTTGGAAAAGAAAATTTACCGTTACATCTAGTTACAGTAGATGGATTTACTGCGTTGGTTTGCAGTTTTTTTAGACTTCCAGTAAGGCGACGTTCAAAAAAGAAGTTTTGCGTCGTAAAATTTTCCTTGTTCCTTGATGGTAATTAATTTATCTGACATGGTAGACATGCGATGTACTGTAGCTACAATATTTCATGTAAAGTTTTTTAAACCGATAGCTGATACTTTTGTGATTTGGTTTCTCACTATTAAAAATCTAGCTATAGCTAATTAAAAGCCGGCCATTATAATAGGACGTCGGTAATCAGTAATTTGAATCAGTAATATGGAGAAAATGGCACATAGCTAATAATAATAACGTAATCATAATCATAATAATCATATATACTACACTAGTAAATCACATAGCTGGAATATAAAATAAGAGACTTAATGATTAGAAACTGTTTTTTTCTCCAGCTTTCTATAAACTAATTGCAATTCTAGATGCAAAAATTTTATGCTAATTTGGCGCATGCAGTGCAAAAAGCTGGTAGTAAGAAACCAAAATAGAAACAAGCAACAACGAGGGGCAGGAATAATACAGAAAGTGGAAAATTTTCAGTCTGCTGGCCCTATACTGAAGACTTGGCCATTGCCTCTCAATTAATAATTCAATGCTTCATCTTGCCATTGGCACAGAAATGCAGGCTCGCGCAAACAGCGGCTCCCTCCGGTCTGGAGTTGATTGTTCTTAGAATGATTTTATTCCCACGTCTGGCATTCATTTCCCCTGCCAACTCAACAAGTGCACTTCTCAAATGCGTATTGCTTTAGCTTACACACACAAGCATAATTATATACTGCGTGTGTATATACCAGATTTACACGCTGGTTTTAATGAATAAGTTCACATTCGACAAGAATTAAAAGACGCATTACTCGTAGTAGTGCCGTACGTACATTCCTATTCGGAAATTCTAAAAGTTAATAGCTGATTAGCGCCCAGGAATTACCTGCATGTTAGTGAAGATTCTGGCACCTGGAACTCGACTGCCTATACATGTACTTGTAGAAGAGATGAGATTCTATATACAAAATCTATTAAATCTGTCAATTTCTTCGGGTAGGTCAGGGGGAGATCGAATTGCATCTGAGACTTTAATTAAGCTATCATCTATTTTCTACGATTCCACAGTCCGCACAGCACTTGAGCAAGAGAAATTAGGTTTACCTCTATCGAATTCCAATTTCCGCGGTAGTGTATTATTCTCTTCGCTCACTGCATTGCCTGGCTTCAACAAACAATCAATCCATTCAGACATTGTAATAGCAAGAAGCAGGATGTACTTTTGATTTCGTCTGTATCTTAATGTGTTACTTATAGTATTTCAAAGGTTATAGCCTAGGCTAGGGTAAGGGTTGTAGCCTAGTGGTTAGAGCGTCGGACTCACGACGATCACGGCCACCTGAACTCCGTAAATTTCAAAATGCGTCCAAGCCAACTTCGATCACCTACATGTATTCTTACATCCACACGTAGCTCCGCGTTTGCTGACCGAGTTAGAGCGTTTCGAGGAGGTTTAGTTATTGAGTCTTTTTGCGGTTCTTTCGTGCGGGTTGCCTCGCCTAAATCGTCCTAAATCCAGAATGAATAGTGGCTGCTGGGTTCCAGGACATTTCGTCAACCGGCATTTTGTCATCTGGTATTTTGTCAACCAGACATATTAAAGTTAAAGTTTTAAGTTTTATAATAGAAAATATTGAAATCATGTGCATGGTATTCAGGTCCCATGGTACAAGTATTGCGACACCATTGAGGACCGAACGTTTGTACGAAAATTAACTTCCAAGAAGTGTTAAACAAATTTTGACATCGCATTACTACTTCTCACATTCTCTGGCTGCTGGTGCAGCTATAATAATCAGCTACAATTTGCTGAGTTGCCATAATGTCTGGTTGACGAAATGCCGGTTGACGAAATGTCCGGTCACCGGCTGCTGTAGTCTGATTTCAGGCTTCTAGCTATTACATCCCTAGAGGACATTCTGTTTCTCAAACTTAGCAGATCTTGTCTCTGCGCCATTCTTAGCAGAGATCTTCTCAATCTGCTCGGTTCTTGCAGGATCTTTTAAGAAGGTATAGGCTACATTTGTTTTGTCATTCATTTGACCCAAGTGTTTCTAGTTTTATTATTTTTTTATGGCAAAATGGGACAATAAATTCAATAAAATTGATGAGGACGCACTTTTTTTCAAATCCCAAGCTAGCACATGGGCTCTAAACTTACTAGCCTACTAACAGTGGGCAATGGGCATTTTTATCCTTTTTCTGCGAATTGTCATAGAATCTATACTAGATATAATGTTTGGTCATATTTAGTCATAACATAGGCGCAGCTTTTTGGGTCATAAATCATCGCTTTCGAAGCTGGTCTGACAGCCACCTGCGCCTCACTCAGTGTTGAGGCGGGCGCCAGATGGTCTGAGAGGATGCGGGCGGTAGCTTTTTTCTCATCATTTTGACAGGCCATCAAGATTTATGAGGTCAGAGCCTATTGTTCGTGTTCACTCAAGCGTGTGACAGCTTTGACAGCTATGCGTTTTACCCCTAAAAGTACCTTGGGATTAGCGATTAGTGGTTTCTCTTCATTATCTTCACTTTCTATTTAATAAGAGCTTTCTAATGTATATTTTTCATTAATTTCTGTCAATCCTACGCGAAAAGTCATAAATCATTTTGTTGCGATTTTGATTGATTTATGGCCGCACCTGTCATCTTTTTACGACCCCGAGGGAACTGATAGGATCTCCCGGTCACATGATTCTGGGTAGCAACCAGCTTAGCCAATCAGAAAATTCGACGCTCATTTTAACAAATCATGATAATAATAAATCATTTCGTTGCGATTTTGATTGATTTATGGCCGCACCTGTCATCTTTTTACGACCCCGAGGGAACTGATAGGATCTCCCGGTCACATGATTCTGGGTAGCAACCAGCTTAGCCAATCAGAAAATTCGACGCTCATTTTAACAAATCGGCTCAGCCAATCAGAATCGACGTGTTCCATTATAACAAACTGCGGTCCAGTTGGCGGCTATTTAAACCGGTGTTTTTGGCCCGCTCGGGCCAACTACTCCTGCTGGGACCTTAGCCTAGATTGAGACATCCCGGAGCGCGACCGTCGTTTCTTGATCCCCGGATTGCGACCTCCCCCATCATTATCAAGGACGAGTCCCTCCGGTCATCAGCAGCGAACATCAAAGTTACGAGCATCACCTGCTAGCTATCTGCGAAGACCGTGACATCAGCACCATCCCGGGTCTACAGCTGCGAAGCACTTAGCCGATTCGGTCACTGTGGATTACCTGGTCTCCGGCTGTTGGGTTTCTGATTGGTTGGGTGAGAGGCTGCCTATAGACTTGCTTGATTGGGTGATTCCTTATCTGTCCCCTGTTTCAGTAGCTGGATTAGGCGCACACTTTTGCTCTTTTTGTTCAGTAGTGCTGTTGCTGAGGCAGAAGTCATTCAATAATACTGCTAGTAGTCTAAAACTCCAATTTAATCTGAAGTGTGAAGTGATCTGAGGAGAAGGTTAAATCTGACAGTTATTTTCATCGGTTTTATTTCTTTGTTCGCCGATGGCTCAGATGAGTTGCTAAGCTAGTAGGCGCCGGTCACAGTGGACCAATGGCAAGGCAGTTCTCAGTCGATCAATCTATCAAATCAGTGAGCAAAATTGCGAATAGTGCAGAATCGGCGCCAGAGATGTACTTTGTGCACTCTAGGATCGCCAAGCGGCTCGGGTAATGAATCATGCGGTCTCTGAAGTTCGAGTTAGTCTATCATCAGCGCTATGAGAGGCTAGTTGGCGCGTTGAAGGCCAAAAGTACAATTCTTCGTTTTTAGCAATGTAATAGTACATGTAGCTACCCCATAGACTCGCCACCGCAAGAATCCCCTGCACAAGTCCCCTCTGTACCTGCATGGCCAATGCGATCTAGTCCCAGCAGTGTCCCTTATCATCGGCTATGACTTCGAGATTGACAGCAAAAAGACACTAGTTGGCGGTAAGTGCAAAGCCCCTTCTAGTCGGAAGCCCGATTTCGAGAGTCCCGGTGTGGTGAGCCAGGACGCACTGGCTTGTGGCAGCGAGTTAGCTAATGTGCGGATTAACTATATTCTACCTTCAAAATTCTCCCTGCTTGTCTCTCGCTGTCCCTCTCTTAGCTAGACTGCTCGCCACACGATCAAGCTACCATGGGGCTGACCATCTGACAGGAGTGGGGGGCCAGGACTCTAATTGATTTATTTCTGAGACCTGAGGCCCGAAGGCTTCCCCGCAAGGGGGCCGAAAGGTCGAAACCCATCAAAATATGCGATTGGAAGCTATAAAAAGATATAAAGTTAAGATCTTGTGCGATGCAGCAATAAGTCGCCCAGTTTTGGTAAGTTTACCTAAGTATTATCATAGCGAAGATCTTGAACGTTCTTGCTAAACTTGCGCAGCAACCCAAGAAGATAGATAAGATCTGTCAAGAATCATAACGTCGTCAATGTCTTCTAGGGATATCATATATTAATACCTTATACCTTTTAATTGTTATTCATGCTTATACCTTTAGTCTTGCTTTGCCTCGCCTAGCTTTGCCGCTTCTATGCTACCTATTCTGCCGAGTTACCGAGTCACCATATTCAAGAATAGCTGAAAGGAATGCCCGCCTCATTCCAAAATATATGCTTGCAAAGCACTAAAGAAGCAGGTGAGGCGGGTAACTCGCTATATCCTATCCTGTTTTAGTTTCTGTATTTTTCAAGTCACCCAGCTGCATTCTGCTTTCTCTTACGTGGATCTAGATGATCGATTAACAGACTAGCTTACTATATTATTGATTACTAGCTAACTAGATTATATTACTAGACTACACGTAAGCTTACTAGATTTACCGTCACGAAAAAATTTCTGATGAACAGTGCAAGTCTCATGAAAATCGGTTGAGCTTTTTTCCTCTAATCGAGAAAACTAGCGAAAAAGGCAAATCATTTTTATTATATTGGATTTAATATTAAATTTCACTTAAACTGCACCTAATCTGACCAATTAAACAGAAGTCAGAAAAAGTAAGGAAAAATACGGAACTGCATGTTCACCGCAGATATATATGCAGATAGTTTTGCTCTTGAATATTTTATGTCTTTCCAAAGTAAAGTTTGCTTTTCAAGATCTCCAACGAGTCTGTTCTTTTTTATATTCGTATTGACAAGTTTTATTTATAACTTGAGCGCGCATTTCTCTATCGATTTCCGTCAAATTTGTTCATCACTTATTATCGCATCCCTACAATAATTAAGTCATGATGAAAATTTCAAGATATTAAGGGTGGTTTTTTTAATTCTAAGCTAAAATTGCTTTTCAGCTTAACTTTGCTAGACTTCTGTAACTACTTTAAATTCACCTTTGTTATAGATTTGTGTACAATTCAATCTGGGATTTTCGCGACGATCACGAGCTAGCTTCTCAGATATCGCCAGACATGACTCTTCGCAGTACAACAGGAAGTTTTGTTTTGTTGACATTAGTACATAAATATCCGACATTCAGAACTAGTGCTGTTACGAGTATCCAATAAGTGGTTAATCGTAACATGATGTCATACACTAAAGGTACAAAGAAGAAATATAAAAATACATCCTACTTTTCTCATGATTATATCATTGCAAATCATGGTGACATAGTCAGCTTTATTGCAATGGTGATTGTCATTGGATTGATGTTCCAGGTATATTCCTCGTTTTGTTCCTAATATTTTGTTTTATAATAGTTTTCTTTTCACTTTTAAAACATTTTGCTTTAATCAGGGGAAAATTACATGAACATATAAATTTGTAGGCCCTATGCTGGGACAAAAAATTTCTAGAAAGTGTTTTAAATAGGCCCTACTTTTATTTGCTAAAAATTTAAAAAAAAGTTTTATTAGGCCCTAGGGCACAAAGTTTAAAATTGTTTTGTTATTATTCCTTGTTCCATGAATCCATATTGATAGGGCCTAGTATTGGCCTATTGCATGTATATAATATAGTGCTCATTGTTTATATAAAGTCATTTTATTTGATCCTAGGTAGGCCTAACATGTATGCAAGTGTGCCATAGATCTAAGACCAAAATTTTCCACTGTATCTTGTATGCTAGGATTAGGATATATACTGATATATATGCTAGAAAATAGCAAGTACCTTTATTATATGATAGGAAATCTAAAATCCTAGCATATATATATATATAATCACTTTCCAAACTATAGCTGTAGATGGGAGGTTATTTTTGGGAAATTCTACTGATTCTACAATTCTAAAAATTCTACAAATTCTATTCTTTTTGGGATCCACACTCTGGATCATATAGTATATACCCAAAAATTTGGGCCTACATTGGCCTTGCATGCCAAAAGTAAATGTGCATAGTTGGTGTTCATCGCTTCTAAGAAAATAATATACATGCTCATATGGCGTGCATTCTATAAAATCATGTAGAAGAGTTATTGTAAAATAGGACAAAGATAAAAAAAGTTCATTTTTAAGCATACATTTCAAGGTTTCTAGTTTTTTAGCATGTAACAAAATAGTGAAACAAATCATTGCACATATCAATTTTTTAGTATAAATTGTAATGCCAAAAAAGCATACAAATCAACCAAATTACTTGCCAAAAAGGGTTCATTATGCAATTTAAAAGAAGTTATTTATTGTCATAACATAAAAAAGTCATTTATTGTTGCAAAACCAGAGTAGTTTTAAGAATGGGCATGCATTCAATTTTTTTGGCATGCATTTTAATTATTCAATTTTTGTTGAGGCATGCACCTAGCATAATCTGGACTATGGTTTGGGATAGGGAGATAAATCTCATGACTGTCAGTAAATTTGATTTAGGGGACTTGAGAATTTCTTGGAATTGGGAAAAATTATTCAATTTGTTACTATAAGGAGTATGCTTCAGAGGTACCTCTAGCAGTGTAAGTGTCCAAGTGGCAAGACATTGTCTATACTTTAAATTCAGTCCAAAAAAATGAAAGAATTGCTATATAATAAATCAAAGTTGCCTAGGAAATGAGGCACACTGATGGGGAATTCTAATAGCTAATAGGGTATATTGGCATAGAGGATAGGACATCTAATAGAGAATTGGATAAAGAGGCAGAACACCTAATAACAAAATGCAAGATTAGACAGATTGTCTGGGTTAGGAAAAAGTAAGTGATTATATAGTTGTTATATAGACTATATATAGTCATAGCATGGGCATACTCACATGAGCTTATGTGTCTGAGTATCCCTCTGTCTGAAGTATCTCAGTGTCTGAGTATCCCTCTGTCCGAAGTATCTCAGTGTCTGAGTATCCCTCTGTCCGAAGTATCCCAGTGTCTGAGTATCCCTCTGTCCAAAGTATCCCAGTGTCAGCAGCCCTAACTATATTTATAGTTGGCCTCAAGACCATTAATTGCATAAGCCTTTTTGTAAGCTAAGATTCCAGGCTGCTGGCACATCAAAGTGCTATGCTAGACCACTGGACTGAGCCTTCTGTATTTGTATATAATATAATGCATTTCTTGTTTATAGCTTATAAATTTTGCCTTTAAATAATTTTGTTATTTCAGGTCACTGCTCCAGTTTCAAAGCTATTTACTATGCTACAGCATAATGTGACTATTAGAAGTAAGTCGCCTTATCTTTATTGTTATTCTTTGACACTTAATCTTGTTCTTTTCAAATAAATCCATAGATCTAATTATTCTAATATTTAATACTTACTTTTGTGACTAGGCAACCAGGCGTCTATGCAAGACACTGTCAATCGCGTTGGCACTCTCTACACGGCTGGCTATCGGGATCTACTAACCTGTCTATTCTACACCCTCATTGCTATTGTAATTCATGCTGTAGTTCAAGAATATATTATCGACCGACTCTACAAGCGTTTGCATTTTTCTAAGTCTCAGTATGGTAAAATTAGTGAAATAAGCCAGCTACTTCTATTCTATCTGATCAGCTTCCTGTGGGGCGCTAATATTGTCTATAAGGAGCGCCTGTTAGCCTCTATCTCGACTCTGTGGACCGGCTATCCTCATCTGTATCTGTCATTCTGGTTCAAGTTCTATTTTATCTGCCAGATCTGCTACTGGTTGCACTGCTTTCCCGAGCTCTACTTTCAAGTGAGTCAATCAAATTTACTGGTTTTGTTTGGGCTTTTTGTTTTGTTCATTTATCACTTAGGCTGGGCAAACTTCGGCCTTCGGGTCCTTTGGAACCAAGCAATAGTAATCGGGCTCTTATCTTCACCACCTCAGCTCAGGCTGTAAATCCACCAGCTCAGGCTGTAAATCCACCAACTCAGGCTGTAAATCCACCAACTCAGGCTGTAAATCCACCACCTCAGGCTGTAAATCCACCACCTCAGGCTGTAAATCCACCACCTCAGGCTGTAAATCCATCACCTCATGCTGTAAATCCACCACCTCAGGCTGTAAATCCACCGCCTCAGACTGTAAATCCACCAACTCAGGCTGTAAATCCAGCTTAAGCAGTAATCCACCACCCTAGGCTGTAATCCACCAGCTTAGACTGTAATCTACCATATCAAACTTCGAAACCAATCCAAATGACTCAACCACCTCAACTTAATCCTCAGCGCGTCAGCCCATCTGAAATGCCCGAGCGCGGCCAGCGCTACGCCATAAATCTGTTATGCATTGCCGGAGCCTACCTGTTAAACCTGAATCGCATCGCAGTAGTGCTGCTAGTGCTGCACTATCTAGCTGAAATCATATTTCATTGTTCAAGATTACTGCGCTTAGCTGGCAGGCGTTCAGCAGCTTGGTATGGCTTCGCCCTATGGGATCTGGTATTTGTAGCTGTCCGCCTGTTCTCCGTAGCGCTGGCCGGCCTCACGTTTGCTCTGGGTCTGGAGAAGAACTCTCGCGATCGGATTTCTATTCGAGAGGGCAATTTCAATACTAAGTTTATTCGGTGAGTAGTATGTGACGCGTTGAAAATGTTGTCGTGACAAAAATCGCTGAAGAGTCATTTTGTTTGCGCATAACTTTCTACTAACTTAAGTAGACTAAATGGAGTTGTGATTCTAATTCATAAAGAGCGACTCTGGTACGCCTCAGATACGCCTCGGGGTCGCAGATCCCTGGTTTTATGAGAGTGGAGGTTGGAAGGCAGTAGATTCTAGAATGCCCTCGAGGTCGCAGTGCCACTTAACGTCCCAGATCCAACATTTACTTTTTTTCTAATTTTCAGGCTGAATTGTTTGGCTGTGGTGTGTTTACTGCAAGGCTACCTAATGTGGAATTTTATTACGTTTCACGTTAGGAAGGCTCGCCAGTTCTTAGAAACGCACACCGACGTTCAACAGGTGGTCAGTCATGAACGATGTCTAATTAGATCTATTGGACAAGATAATAAGCGTAAGATTTGAGATCCATTTTTTTTATTCCTTTGAGTTCAGGTCGATACAAACTGTTTTGGTAATGGTGTGCTGGCCTTGATGATGTACCATCCTCTAGGGTCGAGATCTTAGTAATACCCAATATTCTTTCATCTGAGAACTTTCATCAGAGCCATTCCGTGGCGTGGTCTTACCATGATCCCTTGATCTTGGGTCGTGACCTTGAAATGATGCCTTGATCTGGGGTCGTGACCTTGAAATGATGCCTTGATCTGGGGTCGTGACCTTGAAATGATGCCTTGATCTGGGGTCGTGACCTTGAAATGATGCCTTGATCTGGGGTCGTGACCTTGAAATGATGCCTTGATCTTGGGTTGTGACCTTGAAATGATGCCTTGATCTGGGGTTGTGACCTTGAAATGATGCCTTGATCTGGGGTTGTGACCATGAAATGATGACTTGATCTGGGGTCGTGACCTTGAAATGATGCCTTGATCTGGGGTTGTGACCATGAAATGATGCCTTGATCTGGGGTTGTGACCATGAAATGATGCCTTGATCTGGGGTTGTGACCATGAAATGATGACTTGATCTGGGGTCGTGACCTTGAAATGATGCCTTGATCTGGGGTTGTGACCTTGAAATGATGCCTTGATCTGGGGTTGTGACCTTCAAATGATGCCTTGATCTAAGGTTGTGACCTTGAAATGATGCCTTGATCTGGGGTTGTGACCTTGAAATGATGCCTTGATCTGGGGTTGTGACCTTCAAATGATGCCTCGATCTAAGGTTGTGACCTTGAAATGATGTCTTGATCTGGGGTTGTGACCTTAAAATGATGCCTTGATCTGGGGTTGTGACCTTGAAATGATGCCTTGATCTGGGGTTGTGACCTTCAAATGATGCCTTGATCTAAGGTTGTGACCTTGAAATGATGTCTTGATCTGGGGTTGTGACCTTGAAATGATGCCTTGATCTGGGGTTGTGACCTTGAAATGATGCCTTGATCTGGGGTTATGACCTTGAATCGATGCCTTGATCTGGGGTCGTGACCTTCAAGCGATGTAATAACAGCCATAAATTTGTACTTTATTATGACTAGCATCTGCTGCAAGACTCAGCGCAGTCTTGGAGGATCGACAGTCAAACAGCAGGGAGCCAACAGCTGTGAAATGTACGTCAGGTTTAAACAGATGTTCTGAGTTGAGGCAGCGGCGGATGGTGCAGTAGACTCAATTGTGTTCAAGTTTAAAATGAGAAATATTACTTGTTTCGATTAATTACTATACTTTTACACCAGGGAAGATCTTTAATGACTCGCTAGCAGATAAAGGCACATTTGTACGTTACCTTGAGAAAATCACCTTAACCGTAGGAATAGCTGTTTACTGTTCATGGACTTGTGTAATCTTGTGTCTTAATTCTGTTGCCTATTTGTTCCCTGTGAGGTTTACCAATAGTCAATCTAACAGTAACCTGGACACTAACCCCCGTTGCTCATTATTTCTCATTAAAACTGGCAGATTTATAAAATGAGAAGTGGATTATTTTTTTGTTCTAATCTAGCATTCTTTTTATTACAATTGCTGCCTATTAGTCAATTTTGTAACAAGGCATCTCTTGTCTATTATGAAATTCCACGTCTATATGAACACAGAAATGTTAGTAGTCTTTGTACACTTGTAATGCCCGCTTTCTATTGCAATTTGCTGTTGTGTTTTTTCAACTTAGAAGTTTGCCAAAGCATTTTTTACACTTTACTCGGTAGAGATTCTGTATGAAATTATTCCAGTACGGCCATTCAGTGCAGAATATCACGAAGACTTCTTTATCTAGTCTAAATTCAGCCAAAATCCCGAATTTTTACTTTTTTTCTGGTAACATCGCCTTTTCACTATATTGTACGTGTACTTATTTTTATCTCAGTCACAACTAGCGCTTGAAATTTTCTCATTTTGTGCTGTATTTTTTCACAGCTAGTTTATAATTCCTATCTTATCAGCTTTTACCAGCTTTGGCTTACATCATATTAACCCTCTATTACTTATGCGTTAAATGTTTAGCCTTAACATTTTATTGATTTATTTTAACAAAAAGAGCAAAGGATGCAATAAAACAAATGAGTATTTACTTTTGCACTGTTTCACGCCTAGAAGTGCATGTACGTAATACATGTATATAGCAACACGTTATATTTTATCCGTGTGTTAATGTGGTAATGTCTTCATGACAGACTTTCTAAGCATATTCGATATACTTGTACGTCTTGTACTCACAAGGACAAGACTTGATTTGCTGATGCTGATGGAACATACTCGTATAGCGATGCAACTTGACGTCAAGGACCACTGTCCTGCTTGAAGTACTTATTTGATCGTCCTAAATCCCAACTGGAATATTTAATGGGAGCCTCAAACAGGCAGGAGCTCAGCTCGGGCATGTAGAGTTATTGCTAGCAATCTCAATTAGCTATAGCTCCATTTTTGGTCTTTAATATTACTCTACGCTTTGCTAAAGTTTATGTTCCATGTAGTAGTACGTGGTAGAAGTAGTAGCAAGTTTTGCTCAGGCAAATAGCCTTGTAAGTATTTGAAAGGGCGTCTGATACTGCGAACGAACTAAACGACGAGTACGATTATATAGGGAATTAAAAGAAGCAGACACTGAATGAAAGAAAAAAATAGTACATGTACAAATATTGATCAATCAATACAATATAACGGAAAAGAGGTTTGCTGACAGTTTTTTGAGCCATAAATAAAAGGTTTACCTCAAAAGTTGCTTTCAGATAAAGAACTGTTCTTTTAAAATGTTATAGCATATCTTGAAAACTAAAAAGTTTTGTTTAAACACACAATATATTTTAAATTGTGCACACCGTCTATTTCTGAGTTGATTGTTCACGGTCAAACTATAAAAGCTTTTGTGGCAGGTCCGGGTTGCCACCTTGATCATTTATTTTCTGTTAATCTTTTTTAGAGAACTTAATTTTTTCTGCGAAATCATTACGCGCTCCAACCCTCGGAATTTTTTTTATCGACCCGTCTCCGTCCGTCCCAGTTTTGTTTTCTCTATTTTCCCACCTGTGGTCCGTTTGTTTCCCCGCTCTTGCATGGTTACTTAATTTTTCAACATTATTTCTGTGTGAATTATGCTCCTGTCCGACGTTCTGCCCACCCCTTGCCCGGTGCGCCGTTCAAGCCTTGCCCCGTGCCCCGTCTGTTGAAAATTTAGTTTATAACAATATTTATACGATTGCCTTAAACGCTGCTGCCATTTTGACAAGCGCAATGTTCTCCCCTTTTGGTCTGTATCGTTACGTTGTTTTAATTTTTCTGTCCACGCCGCAACTTATCCAGTCTTAGCACACAGCTGCTCTGCTAGCCTCAATTTTGTCAGTCATCTAAAATTATTTATATGCCTGCTCAACCATTTATAAGCCCTAGCCTAATATTCAGCCAATAATATTAATAATTAACCACATTTATCTTTATCAATTAATTAATCAAGCCCATAAACTATCTTGAGTTCTTTGCCTGCAAGGTGTAAAATAGGCCTAACCAAACAGTTTTCATCTCAAAGGAAGCTGACTGAGACTAATGGGTTCCATTCCATAATATGATAATTACAGTGGTGGCAGCTCTACCCTACTGATAGTAATCCTCTATAACTTTGTTAACTAGAAACAAAACAAACAAATATGTGACTGTTAATCATCTTGCACTTTCTCAACAAAGTTCCCACATAGTGACACACATTTGGCCAAACACTCTAGTAGCTTCTAGATGCCCATATCATACTAGTCTTCACCATGGTATTTGCACAACTAGTTTACCAAGGATGTCAATATAGTCACAGAAGCCTAATGGCAGCCTTGCAGCAAGTTTTATAGTACCAGAAACAGCCAGAAGTCCAATAGGGCCAGGTCTGGCAAATGAGCAGAGTGAGAGCTGTTTGAACCCCAGCTTGTAAATGGCAACCTGTGCCTTGTGATAGGTGTGTGCTGACACATTGTCATGGAGTAGCTAGATACCCCTGGTGACCTTGCCATACCTCTTCTCCTTGATTGTTTCCTTTAGGCTTTAGCTGGTGCAATGTGGCAATGTAAGAGTCTCCTATGACCATCGACTTCTTAGGCAGCCACTCAATGAGCAGCACCCATTGCCAATCCCAGAAGATAGTGTCCATCTGCTTTTTCATCAATGGCATTGTCTTGGCCTTCATTGGAGTGGGTTCATTCATTGGGGCACTTCTAGTGTATGCTTTGAGCTTTAATTTCCAGCTTGTACATAGAAAACATTGACTCATCCCCATCATAATAGAGTCAAGAAACTCATCTTGGCGATGCTGCATCAGGTGGAGCAGGTGTTGACATGTTTGCATCCAATTGCACTGCATCTCTGCAGTCAGGAGTTTTGGCACCCATCTGGCACAAACCTTTGACATTCCCAGCTAGACCATTAGGATGGACTGCGTGCTGCCATAACTGATACCATAGGCCTCAGCTATCTTAGCAATAGTCACTTGCCTGTCCTCGTCAAGGAGGCTCTCAATACTGTTGATGACACTCTGACTGGTAGAGGTCCTAGGTCTGCCACTCCAAGGTTTGTCTTTGAAGTCACCTTTGCCTCCTTCAAAACTATGAATCCAGTGGATAATGGTGCAATATAATGGTGCAGACTCTCCATGTTGCTTTGACAAACAAGCTTCAATTTTCTTTGCTGCTATGCCATACCTCTACTCATAATGGATGATAGCATGTATGGCTTTGCTTGAAAAGGGCATAATTGCTCAGGGGTAGTGAAGAAAAAATGTTATAGATTCTTGAGCTAAGCAAAAATAACTTTAAAACTTTATGCCTAAGTAGGGGATATAATATATCTATGGTAAGAACTAAAATCAATTCAAAAGAAGCCCCACATGCAGAAAAAATTAAGCAGTGACAGAACTTTTTGATTGTCCCTTGTAGTAAATTAATTGTCTTTAAGACATAGCCTGGCTTAATGACAAACTCAACTAGCCATTATTTCAGCTTTAGCAGGCATTTGAACCATAGACAATTAGTTAACTATGCATTTATTAATTAACATAAGGGAATAATCGCAAACAGTCTACATGGCATTCTGGAATACATTGAAAAAGGGATAGTCAAGACATTTTAGCTAATAAACAGTGGAAAATGTGCACATTAAGCATAAAAACAATACAATAGTCATGGACTGTTCATCAGAAGTTGTTCATTAAAACTGAACATGCAATCCTTGAAGTGGCAATTCTCAAAGAAGCAAACTGAATGTTCTGAATCTATCCAACCTGAAGATTAATAGACAATGTAGAAATTCACAGTTTTTATATAACCATTAGTATAGCCACTAATTTATTTACAATGTTGACATATTATACTTACGGCTCATTCCATATAAGCATGGTCGTAACATGACAGGCTATTTTTACTTATAAAATGAAATCTAATAATAGAATATACTAAACCAATATTTTAAATGAAAGATTATTTTGTCTAGAATATATTTATAGAGTTTCATATAGATATCATCATTAGTATAGATGCTATTAAACCTTAAATGACACTTATGGTCGTAACGACAGGATTTTTGACATATAGAAACTAAAAGGTAAAAGTCTTATAACATTTTTCATTTTTGATATTTTGCAATACATTTTTAAAATTTGACTAAGAACATCTTTAGAAATCATACTCTTTTATTAGAATATATAAACTCAAAAGGCAACAAAGATACAAAAGAAAAGGCAGCCTTATGGTCGTAACATTATGGTCGTAACATATTTTTTTCTGTCAATTCAGTAACTTTGAGGTACTAATACATTAAAAATATAATAGATTATTTGGTCACCAATGCTTTTATCTGATGATGCAAGTACTATACTTTTATCTATAGTTTGTTTCAACCTTCAAAAGCTTTCTATTTGTTTTTAAAAGGTACAAAATCTTAATGATGTCTTTTGCTTCGAAAAATGTCCAAATTTTTACAAAAATGACTTTTTGCCAATTGATAACATACTAATCTAACATTTTATCATTTATTTATTCTTAGATTCTATATATTGCACAATATAAACATTTGGTAAAAAAATAGGCTAATTAGGCAATGGCAAGCAAAAATATTGACTTTTTTCTATTTTCCAAATATGTCCATCTTATATGGAATGAGCCTTACCATGCTTCACCCACATTGCTTGTGTTATCTCCACTGAAGCATAGGTTGCACAGTTTGTTCAGTCATTGACAGGAAGATTTTTCCAATTAATAAGCGGTGCTGTTTGAAAAGATGCACTAGCCATAGTTGTTTGACAAGACAAAAAGCTTTTCCTCATACTACCTGCTTTCCTGATTTCTTGCAAGATGCAAATGAAATCAGCACTCATCACAGTGTTGTCTATGGTCAAACTAAGACTCACATCTCAGTCGTCTATGGGTAAAATAACTCTCAAAACAGCCAATTAAAGCATGATAAAAAGTATGAAATAATGACCATTTCCAGCAACTAAAATAATGGCTGCCAGACTGCTATGCTGAAATAATGGCCTTTATGTGTTTTATAGACAATGACATTGCATAGTAGGTAAGGGACTAAGATAATGGCCAAACATAAGTGCGCTACACAATCTACCATTGTTTGTACTATCTATCAACCAAATAGGAATTCATTCATATAGGCCTAAACTCATTTAAATAAGTTTAATTGTTCGTGTTTTTGATAAAATATAGATATCTCTAACTATAAAAATCAAAACTCTGTCTGTGTGTCTGTCTGTCTGTCTGTCTGTCTGTGTGTCTGTGGACAATTTTGATCGCTATGGACTCCCAAACCACTCAACCAAATTACACCAAATTTTACACCCACCCTAAACTCACTACGGAGAATGTCTTAGGCTATCTTTTAATTTCCTAAATTTGAGTCTTCCTACCTAAAAGTGCAAAAAACTGCTCAAAATGCGCGATTTTTTCACTAAATCCTCCATAGCGCCGCTCCACTTCTACCGATTCTCTTCAAATTTGACACAGATTATCTTTAACTATTTTGTCACAATCGTGTAAAATTTCGAGTATCAAAGTTAATCCTGAGCGGTGCTGTGCGCTTTTAAAGTTAGGCTGTTTTTTTCAGCGTAGCAACCACCCCAACCTCCGCCCGCCTGCCTCTCTTTCCCGATCTGGGCCCAGATGTGTAAAAGGGTTTCAAAATTGACTAATTTTCAGCTGCCATAAGTTTGCTCCACGCAAAGCGATTGACTTCAAACTTGACACAATTCTTCATTGACTCATTCTCTATCTAAATGTAAAGTTTCAACTCTGTAACTCAACCGAAAAAGAAACTGTAAGCATGTGAAGTTTGTCTGCTTTTTCTGTGGTTTGTGCCACTCACTCACTCATTCCCCCAGCCCAGACGAAGGGTCAGGCGATAGGACTGAATGTACATAGCAAATGTACAGTGTTTTGGAATAACTTTTTAATAGCCTTCTCTGTACCCCCGAGCGTGGAGAGGCTACGTTTAGCCATGACAGTTTAGTGAGAAATTCTAACCACTGTCCTCTGTATTGGCAAACTCTGCAGCAGTTTAACAGTGGATGGCAAATCGAGGGAATCCAGCATGGTTTGTAAAAGCGAAAGATTTATGATAAGGCAATGCAATGCAATACAACCCTACTAAATTAGGCACACCATGGAAATTTTAGGTTTCTTTGAAAGGTACTGTGTAAATATTAAATGGCCTCCTAAGAGATGCGTATTTCCTTGGTTGTTAGACTGATCACTGATGCAGACTGCAGTGGAGCTGAAGATACACAAATTCCTTTCAGGGCTGCAAATTGGCAAGAAAGATGACGTGATCAAAGCGTGAGAACAACCATGAGAGTACTATGTCCCACAAACTGTCTTTCCAAGCAGGGATAGACAGACTTTTACCTCAAAGGCCAGATAAAGAATCCAGCTCATAGCTGAGGGGCAGATGAAAGTGGAAAGAAGAAGGAATAGACAATTCGAAGAGAGGAGAGGCGATAGAGGGGATAAAAGAAAAGATAAAAGATAATAGGAGAGATGAGGGGGTGAGGACGATGAGAGAGAGGGGGAGAAGAGGGGAGAGAGGAAAAGCAAAAGGAGAGAGTAGAGATGAGAGAGCAGAGAGCTGCAGATGAGAGGAGACAGCAGAGAGGAGAGCAGAAAGGAAACAGGTGAAAGAAGGGATGAGAGAGTAAAGGGAAGAGAGAAGAGATAAAGATACATCTCTACATCTCTAAGGTTGTAGAGATGAGAGAGGTGGAAGGAGAGATGAGAAATGAGAGATGAGAGATAATGGAGAGAGGAGAGTGGAGTGGGAGAAGAGAGGGAGACAGAGTATAGAAAAGGGAAGAGAAGAGAAAAGAAGAAAGGAGAAAGGAAAGTGAGGAGTCAAAAGAGGGGAAAGAAAAGAGTACAGAGGAGAGAGGTGAGAGAACATATAAGACAGAGATGTCAGATTAAAGAGGGGGATGAGAGAGCAGAGATGAGAGTGAACAGATAAAAGATGGGAGAGTAGAGAGAACAGAGGAGAGGTTACAGAGACGAGAGGAGAGAGGAGAGGAAAGAGGAGAATGGAGAGGGGAGAGAGTAGAGAGAGGAGGATAGGTAAGAGAGAAAGACAGAGAAGAGAGAGAGAGAGAGAGAGAGAGAGAGAGAGAGAGAGAGAGAGAGAGAGAGAGAGAGAGAGAGAGAGAGAGAGAGAGAGAGAGAGAGAGAGAGAGAGAGGGGGGGGGAGCAGAGAGAAATGAGAAGAGATAAGAGAGAAAAGAAAAAAGAAGAGAAAGGAAAGATGAGAGAGCAAAGACGAGAGAGAAAAAAGGTGAGGGAAGAGACGAGAGAAGAGGGGACAGATGAGAGAGTAGTGGAGAGAGTTAGGAGAAGAGAGAAAAGAATAGAAAGGAGAAGGAAGATGAGAGAGAAGTGGGGGTGAGAGGAGAGAGGAGAGGGCGAGAGAGGAGAGAGGAGAGGAGAGAGAAAACGAAAAAGTAGAGAGGAGAAAGGAGAGGAGAGAGAAAACGAAAAAGTAGAGAGGAGAAAGGAGAGGAGAGAGAAAAGAAGAGACAAGAGATGAGATAAGAGAGATGAAAGAGAAGAGAGATGAGGGAAGATACGAGAGAAGAGGGGAGAGAGGAGAGAGGAGAGACGAGGGACGAGAGAGATGAGAGGAAACAAAGAGACGATAGAAATTTTAAAGGATCCAAGGGACGTAGGGAGAGTCAGGGAGAGACCAAAATTTTAGCAATATATGTTTTAGAGTCAGACAGACATTGCCTGACATTCTGCGCAGTACCCCAGCCAACAATGTCTCAAACCCTAATTTTACACGAATGTGCTCCATTTTATGTCTACCTCTATCCTACTAACTATTAACAAGTTTTTATTTGTGTATGGCCTTAGATTTCAGAATACATGCAAAAGTAGTTCCGGGTATTGGAATTCCCCGGGTTCAAAATCCGCGGGTTTCAACAGCTTGTCTTATTATATTTTGATAATGAGTTAAAAATAACTAAAGGTAATTGAAGTATAGGTGTAATTTATATGTTTATAGCTTATCTTTTGTTGTTACTATTAAGGCAGTTCTTATCCCTACCTGCTACAGTGCCATAAGAATAATTTTGCATTTTGCATTAAAGGCATTTTGATATAAAATTTTGTCCAACAGTATTTTGTTAAAAGATGTATTTATAAAATTACTATAGGATTGGGGTATATAGCCAATATATTCAAAAATGTCTACTTATTCCTTATTATTTACAAATTGTATATACTCAACAATATATAAAAGTTTCTACCCCAAAACCAGTGGTCAACTTTCCTTAGATCTCAGTCCCAAGTGATATAATTCATACTATATCTATGGACTTATATTGGCTGATTTTGCAATCAAGTTGCTATGAAAATATGCTGATATTAGTGTGTAGTCAATGATAATATAAATAATTAATTAACTAATTCATTCATTCATTATTTGACTGATAAATAAATCATTAGTTGACTACTAGCTTTGGGTAGAAACTTTATAACATTTGTTAAGCTGAGTGTCGTGGACCAGGTAGCTCTTCTTTGGTACAAAAAATGGAATTAGCTAAGAGTGCTTGATGCATTTGGCATATAATCATTAGGTATATTGATATTTTAGTGCATAAATTTGGTCAAATTTGTTATAATAATCTCTTAATCTAGTGTATATTAAGACATAGAAACTGTATAGATTATCCTTAAAATTATTTTTCTAATGCATGCTATATTAGTTGTGCTTTGATTGCACACTAAAATATTTATTATGTTATATATAAATGTTTGCAAAGATTAATAATGTCATTTATACAATTACTTTATAATAAATTGTTTTCTTAATTCATTTAAGTCCACCTAATAGGCTAGGACTATGGAACTAGAACCTTAATCTTATTTTTCCACCAGAAAAAAAGTTGTTTTGTCTGCTAGTAGACAGAAAGTTAATACTCAAAATCAATATATACTATTTGAGCCTGGCCTTAATAAAGTACATTAATAATATTTGCTTTATAGTCTTGTTACAATTTTTAAATTTAAAAAACATTTTATGATTAAACCAAATTGCCAATCATGTTAAAATACCAAAAGAGTTTCTGGTGTATACAAGCCTTATGGCTCATTCCATATAAGATGGACATATTTGGAAAATAGAAAAAAGTCAATATTTTTGCTTGCCATTGCCTAATTAGCCTATTTTTTTACCAAATGTTTATATTGTGCAATATATACAATCTAAGAATAAATAAATGATAAAATGTTGGATTAGTATGTTATCAATTGGCAAAAAGTCATTTTTGTAAAAATTTGGACATTTTTCGAAGCAAAAGACATCATTAAGATTTTGTACCTTTTAAAAACAAATAGAAAGCTTTTGAAGGTTGAAACAAACTATAGATAAAAGTATAGTACTTGCATCATCAGATAAAAGCATTGGTGACCAAATAATCTATTATATTTTTAATGTATTAGTACCTCAAAGTTACTGAATTGACAGAAAAAAATATGTTACGACCATAATGTTACGACCATAAGGCTGCCTTTTCTTTTGTATCTTTGTTGCCTTTTGAGTTTATATATTCTAATAAAAGAGTATGATTTCTAAAGATGTTCTTAGTCAAATTTTAAAAATGTATTGCAAAATATCAAAAATGAAAAATGTTATAAGACTTTTACCTTTTAGTTTCTATATGTCAAAAATCCTGTCGTTACGACCATAAGTGTCATTTAAGGTTTAATAGCATCTATATTAATGATGATATCTATATGAAACTCTATAAATATATTCTAGACAAAATAATCTTTCATTTAAAATATTGGTTTAGTATATTCTATTATTAGATTTCATTTTATAAGTAAAAATAACCTGTCATGTTACGACCATGCTTATATGGAATGAGCCTTATAGCTAGTATTGGCATATACCATGGCATATATTGTGACACTGGGATTTACAAGCTAGATATGTTTATAGCATCATGTATAGTTTATCCACTAAGAGTTATAGCCTAGTGGTTAAAGCATCAGTCTTATGACTGGAGGTCAGATGTTTGGTTATTGACCTACTTGGAGCAATTTGTGTTCTTAATCAAGCCACTTAATTCTGCATTACTTCAGTTCACCCAGCTGTAAAATGGGTGCCAGCTTTAGCTGGGGTAATTGAGGGTGTGTGTGGCGACCCCCAGTCATTGGACTGAACAGCCGTATGCAGCCTTCAGATGCGCCACGCTATAGCTGCATCTGAGCTGTCAGTAGCACATTGGGCCCAATTTAGGTACTTTATTTAACATAAGCATTTTAGTTTAGAATTTAGTTAACACTATTTTTCTTTCATTTTCTGCCCCCTCTCACTTGTTATTTTTTAATTAATATAAAAATGACTCAAGAGGAGCAATGGGAGCGCATGTTCCCAGTTAATCACAAGACTGTCATTGTGATTGATCACAGTCAGTCATTCAACATGTCTAGTAACGAGATGATCAACTTGGACAGTATCGGAGGCAGCAAGCATGCGGCCGCTGGTAATAGAATCCAATTATTCTCTAAAACATTATGGACTTGCGCCGTGGAGGCTGTGCTAGAGTATTGCCGGATTGTGCTCGACCTGTTCCCGTGCGATGAGAAAGTTTTCTCATTAGTGTCAGCGGACGATGAGGCCAGGGTTCTAACAGCTTGGTTTAGCGAGGATCAGGTGAGTTAACCTGGACTTAGTAGGATTTTAAAGCCTGCATTCCTGGCTTCGAGAGTCACAACCCTTAGTCATCAGATCCCTATGTCAGGACTGAGTCACAACCCTCAGTCATCAGATCCCTATGTCAGGACTGAGAGTCACAACCCTCAGTCATCAGATCCCAGTGTCAGTACTGAGAAGAGTCACAACCCTCAGTCATCAGTTCCCAGTGTCAGTACTCAGAGTCACAACCCTTAGTCATCAGATCCCTATGTCAGGACTAATAGTCACAACCCTCAGTCATCAGTTCCCAGTGTCAGTACTCAGAGTCACAACCCTTAGTCATCAGATCCCTATGTCAGGACTGAGAGTCACAACCCTCAGTCATCAGATCCCTATGTCAGGACTGAGAGTCACAACCCTCAGTCATCAGATCCCTATGTCAGGACTGAGAGTCACAACCCTCAGTCATCAGATCCCTATGTCAGGACTGAGAGTCACAACCCTCAGTCATCAGATCCCTATGTCAGGACTGAGAGTCACAACCCTCAGTCAGCAGATCCCAGTGTCAGTACTGAGAAGAGTCACAACCCTCAGTCATCAGTTCCCAGTGTCAGTACTCAGAGTCACAACCCTTAGTCATCAGATCCCTATGTCAGGACTGAGAGTCACAACCCTCAGTCATCAGATCCCTATGTCAGGACTGAGAGTCACAACCCTTAGTCATCAGATCCCTATGTCAGGACTGAGAGTCACAACCCTCAGTCATCAGATCCCTATGTCAGGACTGAGAGTCACAACCCTCAGTCATCAGATCCCTATGTCAGTACTGAGAAGAGTCACAACCCTCAGTCATCAGTTCCCAGTGTCAGTACTGAGAAGAGTCACAACCCTCAGTCATCAGTTCCCAGTGTCAGTACTGAGAAGAGTCACAACCCTCAGTCATCAGTTCCCAGTGTCAGTACTGAGAAGAGTCAACCCTCAGTCATCAGTTCCCAGTGTTAGGGCTGAGAAGAGTCACAATCCTGTCATCAGATCCCACTGTCTGAGAAAAGTCACATCCCTCAGTCATCAGTTCCCAGTGTGAGGATCAGACGATTTCTTCATACTGGAACAATTCTAACAAAAATTTTCAGATCTACGACCAACTGTTAAAAGTGTTTCGCGACGAAGGTGCTCCTGTTGACAGCAGTCTCAGTCTAAACGGTGCCATATCCGAGTGCCTGACCATGCTGATGTATCTAACTACAAAACAGGCCGCTCTGCTAGACAAGCCAGATCAGCTCAGGAATCGAGCCCGTGTTGTATTCCTGACCCATTTTGATTCCGACGAGGCTGTAAACGATTTCGCGTTGAGCTTTGTTAAAGAGACAAAAACTCGAAATGCTGCAAAGTTGGCTAATAACTATTCGGAATTTCAGGTTTGCCCTATTTGATTTGTTTAAACTGGTTTTACATCGTAATCGTTGCTAAGAATCGCACCTAAACTCCCTATGAATTTCCCCTAAACTCCTCCCTAATAATCACCCCTTAACTCCTCCCTAAGAATTTACTCTAAACTCGTCCCTAAGAATCGCCCCTAAACTCGTCCCTAAGAATCGCCCCTAAACTCGTCCCTAAGAATCGCCCCTAAACTCGTCCCTAAGAATCGCCCCTAAACTCGTCCCTAAGAATCGCCCCTAAACTCGTCCCTAAGAATCGCCCCTAAACTCGTCCCTAAGAATCGCCCCTAAACTCGTCCCTAAGAATCGCCCCTAAACTCGTCCCTAAGAATCGCCCCTAAACTCGCCCCTAAGAATCGCCCCTAAACTCGTCCCTAAGAATCGCCCCTAAACTCCCTCCTAAGAATCGCCCTAAACTCTCCCCTAAGAATCCCCCTAAGAATCGCTTTAAACTCCCCCCCTAAGAATCGCTTTAAACTCCCCCATAAGAATCGCTTTAAACTCCCCCCTAAGAATCGCTTTAAACTCCCCCATAAGAATCGCTTTAAACTCCCCCTAAGAATCGCTTTAAACTCCCCCCCCTAAGAATCGCCCCTAAACTCCCCCTAAGAATCGCCCCTAAACTCCCCCTAAGAATCGCCCCTAAACTCCCCCCTAAGAATCGCCCCTAAACTCCCCCTAAGAATCGCCCCCTAAATTCGTCCCTAAGAATCGCCCCTAAACTCCCCCTAAGAATCGCCCCTAAATTCCCCCCTAATAATCGCCCCTTAACTCCCCCTAAGAATCGCCCCCTAAATTCGTCCCTAAGAATCGCCCTAAACTCCCGCCTAAGAATCGCCCCTAAACTCCCCCCTAAGAATCGCCCCTAAACTCCCCCCTAAGAATCGCCCCTAAACTCCCCCCTAAGAATCGCCCCTAAACTCCCCCCTAAGAATCGCCCCTAAACTCCCCCCTAAGAATCGCCCCCTAAATTCGTCCCTAAGAATCGCCCTAAACTCCCCTAAGAATCGCCCCTAAACTCCCCCCTAAGAATCGCCCCTAAACTCCCCCCTAAGAATCGCCCCTAAACTCTCCCCTAAGAATCGCCCCTAAACTCCCCCTAAGAATCGACCCTAAACTCCCCCCTAAGAATCGCCCCTAAACTCCCCCCTAAGAATCGCCCCTAAACTCCCCCCTAAGAATCGCCCCTAAACTCCCCCCTAAGAATCGCCCCTAAACTCCCCCCTAAGAATCGCCCCTAAACTCCCCTCTAAGAATCGACCCTAAATTCGTCCCTAAGAACCGCCCCTTCAGCTCTTGTACGGTAAATAGTATGTTATTTTGTATATTTGGATTTTCTACTACTATTAGTAACAAGTCTCAATCATAATTTCACTGCAACCATTCACTCAGGTGCACCACTGTCACCTGGTGCTAGTGTGCGTCAGGCCGTTGGGCACAGAACCTCGAGTGACAGAACGGGACAGCGTCCGATTTGGCGATCTGCTCCGACTGTCAGTGCACAATTGTCAGGCTGGCGAGTCTCTGGCTCGCGGCCTTGTCAATTTAACTCGGCAGCATTATAATCTGGCTTCCACCTGCGTACAGGACATTCCAATGAAAGAGGAGACACCCGCGGCTGGTCAGCAGCAGTCTAATCGGAACTACGATGTAGAATTGTTGCACGAAGCGTCAGCGCATGCTGATTACGTTGCTATGGGCAGCTTCTCATCTATGGCTCTGGCTGGAGAGCATCTTATCTTTCCGGAGAGTTTCGGGCTGAAATGGCTGACGCCAAAGAATCAGTCGGTTAGTTGGATTCACTGTTCTAGAATATGGAGTTTGCGGATTGTCACTATGGGATTTCTGTGGATTTGTCACTATGGGATTTCTGTGGATTTGTCACTATGGGATTTCTTTGGATTTGTCACTATGGGATTTCTGGGGATTTGTCACTGTGGGATTTCTGTGGATTTGTCACTGTGAGATTTCTGTGAATTTGTCACTGTGAGATTTCTGTGGATTTGTCACTATGGGATTTCTGTGGATTTGTCACTGTGAGATTTCTGTGGATTTGTCACTGTGAGATTTCTGTGGATTTGTCACTGTGAGATTTCTGTGAATTTGTCACTGTGAGATTTCTGTGGATTTGTCACTGTGAGATTTCTGTGGATTTGTCACTGTGAGATTTCTGTGAATTTGTCACTGTGAGATTTCTGTGGATTTGTCACTGTGAGATTTCTGTGGATTTGTCACTGTGAGATTTCTGTGGATTTGTCACTATGGGCATACATGCGCAACCTCCAAAATTCGGTCGGCCATGCGACTTAGTTTTAACAAAAATGCGACGTAGTTTTTGGCCAAAAATGCGACTTACATGTAATAAATCAAAATTAACGCAACTTTGGGTAAACGGCAGGAGTAACTTTGACTGTCTTATTAGGTCAAAATGCCTCGTCAGCTACTTAGTAATACTACTTTGGTATTTTTCTGGTGGGCATTTTTGCGACTTCCTTGATTGGCTGCCAAATCGGTCGGCCGGATCGGCCGACTCGGCCGACTGTTGCGCATGTATGACTATGGGACTTCTGGGGATTTGTCACTATGGGATTTCTCTGGATTTGTCACTGTGAGATTTCTGTGGATTTGTCACTCTGAGATTTCTGTGGATTTGTAACTATCGGATTTCTGTGGATTTGTCACTGTGAGATTTCTGTGGATTTGTCACTATGGGATTTCTGTGGATTTGTCACTATGGGACTTCTGGGGATTTGTCACTATGGGACTTCTGGGGATTTGTCACTATGGGATTTCTGTGGATTTGTCACTATGGGATTTCTGTGGATTTGTCACTATGGGATTTCTTTGGATTTTTCACTATGGGATTTCTGTGGATTTGTCACTATGGGATTTCTGTGGATTTGTCACTGTGAGATTTCTGTGGATTTGTAACTATCGGATTTCTGTGGATTTGTCAGTGTGAGATTTCTGTGGATTTGTCACTATGGGATTTCTGTGGATTTGTAACTATGGGATTTCTGTGGATTTTTCACTGTGAGATTTCTGTGAATTTGTCACTGTGAGATTTCTGTGGATTTGTCACTGAGATTTCTGTGGATTTGTCACTGTGAGATTTCTGTGGATTTGTCACTGTGAGATTTCTGTGGATTTGTCACTGTGAGATTTCTGTGGATTTGTCACTATGGGACTTCTGGGGATTTGTCACTATGGGATTTCTCTGGATTTGTCACTGTGAGATTTCTGTGGATTTGTCACTCTGAGATTTCTGTGGATTTGTAACTATCGGATTTCTGTGGATTTGTCACTGTGAGATTTCTGTGGAATTGTCACTCTGGGATTTCTGTGGATTTGTCACTATGGGACTTCTGGGGATTTGTCACTATGGGACTTCTGGGGATTTGTCACTATGGGATTTCTGTGGATTTGTCACTATGGGATTTCTGTGGATTTGTCACTATGGGATTTCTTTGGATTTGTCACTATGGGATTTCTGTAGATTTGTCACTGTTGGATTTCTGTGGATTTGTCACTGTGGGATTTCTGTGGATTTGTCACTATGGGATTTCTGTGGATTTGTCACTGTGGGATTTCTGTGGATTTGTCACTGTGGGATTTCTGTGGATTTGTCACTATGGGATTTCTGTGGATTTGTCACTGTGGGATTTCTGTGGATTTGTCACTATGGGATTTCTGTGGATTTGTCACTGTTGGATTTCTGTGGATTTGTCACTGTGGGATTTCTGTGGATTTGTCACTATGGGATTTCTGGGGATTTGTCACTATGGGATTTCTTTGGATTTGTCACTGTGAGATTTCTGTGGATTTGTCACTATGGGATTTCTGTGGATTTGTCACTATGGGATTTCTGTGGATTTGTAACTATGGGATTTCTGTGGATTTGTCACTATGGGATTTCTGTGGATTTGTCACTGTTGGATTTCTGTGGATTTGTCACTGTGGGATTTCTGTGGATTTGTCACTGTGGGATTTCTGTGGATTTGTCACTATGGGATTTCTGGTGATTTGTCACTATGGGATTTCTGTGGATTTGTCACTGTGAGATTTCTGTGGATTTGTCACTGTGAGATTTCTGTGGATTTGTCACTGTGAGATTTCTGTGGATTTGTCACTGTGGGATTTCTGTGGATTTGTCACTATGGGATTTCTGGTGATTTGTCACTATGGGATTTCAAAGATGGCATTTCCCGACTCTGGAATTTGGGAGCTTAAAATGTCACTGACTCTGGGAATTGGGAGATCAAAATGTCACTGACTCTGGGAATTGGGAGATCAAAATGTCACTGACACATAGGATTTGGGAGATCAAAATGTCACTGACACATAGGATTTGGGAGTTCAAAATGTCACTGACACAGGATTTGGGAGTTCAAAATGTCACTGACACAGGATTTGGCAGATAAAAGTGTCACTGACTCTGGGATTATTTCCAGGTGGACCTGTTGAACTGCGCCAGAGTTTGCCGGGTCACCGCGGCCGACGTGACCGCGCGTCACTCCGTGTGCCTGATCAACTTTCTCCGCGGCCCACCGAGCCGGTTTGTCATGCTGGAGTCCAAGCAACAGTCGCCCGGCGCTACTACTAATAGTAGCAGCAATACCCGTCGCGTCACCCACATGCTGGCTAGCCATGCTGGGATATTTACCTGCACGTGCTGGAGCCGGGCAAGCCGCTTCTAGAAGAGCTGCCGCCAGCTGCCGAGTCCCGCTGCCTGCCCACGGCCGGCTGCCCTATCAAGCTGACAGACTATAGGACTAGCGATTTTCGCGACGTGATGAAGCGTAGTAGATTGTTTCCGGCTAGAGAGACTGGGGACTATCCCACCCTGCCCAGGGTGAGAGCTGTCCGACACCTGGAACGGAGCACTCTGTACTGGCCGTTGACTATCAACGATAGCGTTCTGCTGTCGGCTAGCAGTTCAGCCAAGTCGCTGCTCAGCCTATTAAGCGAAGAATCTCTTGACGATGAAGAGATTAAAGCGTGCGAGAATCTGGTGAAGAAGTTTCTTGATATGGAAGTTCGCGGCGAGCCTATTACTGTTAGCAATCGGAGTCTCAGATCGGCGAGGCGGGAGGATCTGTACCGGCTGCTGTTTATGGAATTGGATTCCATGCTGTGCCGCTATGCCCTGGTGTCCGATGGCCATGCCCAGGTCTGCGCGTGAATCCGCTTTAAGGCTGGTAGTGCCAACTATTGGCGGGTGCTAGGGTTGATTATTGCTTATTAAGAATGATTATTTGTGACGCGGCGCTCTGGTGTGCCAGCGGCCCAGGCTCGATTCCCAGTGCAGTCACATTAATTTGGAGAGTCTCGGCTTGGCTCTGATCGTGCAATTAACGGTCTTGAGGACCAGCCCCCAAGGCGCAGTGAAGTGTACATGCCTAACGATAAATAAAGTTAAGGCTGTTGCACACTCCTGTGTGAGTGTGTGCCTGTGCGTATGACTGCGTACGTATCCGCGCGCTTGTGTGCCTGCTCAGGGGAGTCGGCAGAATGGGCAGCAATGCCTCTCGCCGGTTGTGTGACAATGTCGCTTAAAGTGTACACATCCACCAAGCTAGATTACTAATGCTTGTTAGTTATTAGAAATGATTATTAGTGAGTGTAATTAAAAGTACCTTTAACCACTAATCTGTCAGCAATATTGTACGTCAACTGACGCCCCTTGATTCGTCAGGTGCTCACTTATCTGCGAAGGTTTCGTCCGCCGGAGCCGCTAAGCTCGCAGCCCACTGGTCTGAATTTCCTAGACAATATCCGGCTGCAGCAGCTGGACTCTGACTCTCAGCAGCAGCAGCTCAGCGCCACCGAACCAGTCAGTAAGCGGTCTCGGGTTGCTAGCGGCGCTGCTGCGCCACCACCTGCGCCAGTTCGATCTAATCAGTCTGTGCAAGACTGGTACGAGGACCGAGTACGTTCGGCCACTTCCGGTCGGCGGCCAGAATTTCACGGCCGCTTGGTCTGTCCGGCTGGCGAGATCTACCCGCTGTACCAGCATCTGACTGCCGCTGCCGCAGCCAGCACTGACCTGCAGCAGCAGCAACAGCAGCAGCAACAACAGCATCCGCATCAGCAGAAGCACATTCGCAGCAAAGATCCCAGAATTTCTCTTGGCGGAAAGGGCTAAATTAATTTCTTGGACCTTCTGTGTTATGCCATTTAGTAAGCCTAATTGAGCAGCTCAGTAGCCTAATTAAGCAGCTCAGTAGCCTAATTTAGCAGCTCAGTAGCCTAATTGAGCAGCTCAGTAGCCTAATTGAGCAGCTCAGTAGCCTAATTGAGCAACTTGTGTAGCCTAATTGAGCAGCTCAGTAGCCTAATTGAGCAGCTCAGTAGCCTAATTAAGCAGCTCAGTAGCCTAATTGAGCAGCTCAGTAGCCTAATTAAGCAGCTCAGTAGCCTAATTGAGCAGCTCAGTAGCCTAATTGAGCAGCTCAGTAGCCTAATTAAGCAGCTCAGTAGCCTAATTGAGCAGCTCAGTAGCCTAATTAAGCAGCTCAGTAGCCTAATTGAGCAACTTATGTAGCCTAATTGAGCAGCTCAGTAGCCTAATTGAGCAGCTCAGTAGCCTAATTGAGTAGCCTAATTAAGCAGATCAGTAGCCTAATATAGCAACTTGTGTAGCCTAATTGAGCAGCTCAGTAGCCTAATTGAGCAGCTCAGTAGCATAATTGAGCAGCTCAGTAGCCTAATTGAGTAGCTCAGTAGCCTAATTGAGCAGCTCAGTAGCCTAATTGAGTAGCTCAGTAGCCTAATTGAGCAGCTCAGTAGCCTAATTCAGTAGCCTAATTAAGCAGATCAGTAGCCTAATATAGCAACTTGTGTAGCCTAATTGAGCAGCTCAGTAGCCTAATTGAGCAGCTCAGTAGCATAATTGAGCAGCTCAGTAGCCTAATTGAGTAGCTCAGTAGCCTAATTGAGCAGCTCAGTAGCCTAATTGAGCAACTTATGTAGCCTAATTGAGCAGCTCAGTAGCCTAATTGAGCAGCTCAGTAGCCTAATTAAGCAGCTCAGTAGCCTAATTGAGCAGCTCAGTAGCCTAATTGAGCAGCTCAGTAGCCTAATTGAGCAGCTCAGTAGCCTAATTAAGCAGCTCAGTAGCCTAATTGAGCAACTTATGTAGCCTAATTGAGCAGCTCAGTAGCCTAATTGAGCAGCTCAGTAGCCTAATTGAGCAGCTCAGTAGCCTAATTGAGTAGCCTAATTAAGCAGATCAGTAGCCTAATATAGCAACTTGTGTAGCCTAATTGAGCAGCTCAGTAGCCTAATTGAGCAGCTCAGTAGCATAATTGAGCAGCTCAGTAGCCTAATTGAGTAGCTCAGTAGCCTAATTGAGCAGCTCAGTAGCCTAATTGAGCAGCTCAGTAGCCTAATTTAGCAGCTCAGTAGCCTAATTGAGCAGCTCAGTAGCCTAATTGAGTAGCCTAATTAAGCAGATCAGTAGCCTAATATAGCAACTTGTGTAGCCTAATTGAGCAGCTCAGTAGCCTAATTGAGCAGCTCAGTAGCATAATTGAGCAGCTCAGTAGCCTAATTGAGTAGCTCAGTAGCCTAATTGAGCAGCTCAGTAGCCTAATTGAGCAGCTCAGTAGCCTAATTGAGCAGCTCAGTAGCCTAATTGAGTAGCTCAGTAGCCTAATTGAGCAGCTCAGTAGCCTAATTCAGTAGCCTAATTAAGCAGATCAGTAGCCTAATATAGCAACTTGTGTAGCCTAATTGAGCAGCTCAGTAGCCTAATTGAGCAGCTCAGTAGCCTAATTAAGCAGCTCAGTAGCCTAATTGAGTAGCTCAGTAGCCTAATTGAGCAGCTCAGTAGCCTAATTGAGCAACTCAGTAGCCTAATTGAGTAGCTCAGTAGCCTAATTGAGTAGCTCAGTAGCCTAATTGAGCAGCTCAGTGGCCTAATTGAGTAGCTCAGTAGCCTAATTGAGCAGCTCAGTGGCCTAATTGAGTAGCTCAGTAGCCTAATTGACCAGCTCAGTAGCCTAATTGAGCAACTTGTGTATTGTTATTTGCATTTTATTGATTTTTTCTCCGTTACAATTGTTCAGGTAAATATTATAATTCAATTGCCAATTACTATTTGTTATTATTGCCAATCATTATCGTATAATTAGCTCGTTGTGAATGATGTCTTGTAAAGTATAAAATCTACGTTTAATGGCCTGGCCTATTGAGTTGCAATAATGGTCTTAATTTCATATTCTCTCTCTGCATTTTCCTGTTTATTTACTTTTTTGCTGTTAAGGATTTAGGATGAGTTTGTTTAAACTGAGGTCTCTATCCTCTCCATCTGAACTCATTGCTGATCACTGAGGTCTCTATCCTCTCCATCTGAACTCATTGCTGATCACTGAGGTCTCTATCCTCTCCATCTGAACTCATTGCTGATCACTGAGGTCTCTATCCTCTCCATCTAAACTCATTGCTGATCACTGAGGTCTCTATCCTCTCCATCTGAACTCATTGCTGATCACTGAGATCTCTATCCTCTCCATCTGAACTCATTGCTGATCACTGAGGTCTCCACCCTCTCCATCTGAACTCATTGCTGATCACTGAGGTCTCCACCCTCTCCATCTAAACTCATTGCTGATCACTGAGGCCTTCACTCTCCCTGAAGCTGTCAGTCAAGTATAGAAGATTTTCTGATATCCCAACCGATCTTTAAATTAGCACAAAAACCGGCAATTTCATGTCGCAAGGCCTCCAAGCCAATTAGTCATGGGATTCAAGTCCAGCCCGTTGATCATCGACGCCCGCGGCCACCTGTTAGGCCGTCTGGCCGCAGTCGTAGCCAAGACGCTCCTTCTAGGCCAGCGCGTGGTGGTTGTCCGCTGCGAGGGCATCAACATCTCCGGGTCGTTCTTTCGCAACAAAACTCGCTACCACGAGTTCCTGCGCAAACGCTTGAACACTAAGCCTAGCCGCGGGCCTATCATTTCCGTGCGCCGTCCAAGATTTTCTGGCGCACAGTGCGCGGTATGCTGCCGCACAAGCTGGCTAGGGGTGCCGAGGCTCTGGACCGTCTGAAAGTGTTCGAAGGCATTCCGAGCCCCTACGACAAGGCCAAGCGTCAGGTAGTGCCGTCCGCGCTCAAGTGTCTCCGATTGAAGACCCGTCGCAAGTTCTGCGTGCTCGGCCGCCTGTCGCACGAGGTCGGATGGAAATACCAAGGCGTTATTGGCACCCTGGAGCGCAGGCGTAAAGTGAAATCGGCTCACTTTCACAAGCGTCAGGTCCGGGATCGTCAGCTGCGCGCCAAAGCGACCGAGAAGGTGAAGGATCGCGTGGCCAAGTATCAGAAGATTATCGAGTCCTACGGGCATAAGTGAACGGCGCTCTGTCCTGACCATTAAATAATCTGTTAAAATTGCATGGCAAGAGTGGATTAAGTAATAAAATTTGAACTGAGTCGGATGTTAAGCTTCGTATATTGGCCGTGCTGCCAGTCTTCTTGGAAGAAAAAAATATTTCAGCCTTTGTCATGAACTTCTGTTTTGATGTCATTATTTTTATTTCCTAGTTGGCACTAATATTGCCAATAAAGTCAGTACATTATCCGTCAATTTAAAGCTTTCAATCAAGCTATATAGTAATCCGCGACTAGTACTCGAGTAGAGTGCCTTATTCTTTGAAGCTTAAGCACACTTCCCAGAGTTTTAATACAACCCAGAAGTCGCGGCTAGTGCAAGTATTGGTTTGTACGAGTACATGTATTTCGATCAATAAAGTCGGTGGGTAAGAAAATTAAATCTCTTTCTACTCGTTCCTTCTAATAGCTGGATAATTAGGATAATCTATATTTACACAAGGGTACACGATTACGTAATTGACAACAAGCATACCTTAATTAAAATAAGACGAAGTCAACTAATGGAAGAAAATGGTTTTTTCATTCAATTCTAGTTTGAAGCAGTTCTAAGGCTTGTACGAACGCACATGTAAATTTAAAAGCAAGCGTATACCTGATTAAAAGGTTTAAGGTGCTTCTGCGCTCTAAGTTTCAAGTGATCACTTGGACAATAAAACAATACCATGCTGACATTTGAAATCAACGTTAGGTAGCAGGTAACGTTATATAGAAGGTTCCTTGACTTTATTTCTCATAGATAGATACCGGCAGACCATTTTTAGTATATTGGACATTAGTACTTAGTAGTAGGATTCGTTCAGGGACTCAGGGACCTATTTATATGTCTCAACGAACGAGGGAAACACATGGGCCACACTAGAGGCCCAGGTATCTAGACTATTTCAACGAAGGGCTGTCTCAATACGGTGTTTGATTTTTTGTATTGGTAGATAATTTCTTGTGCAAGTAAGAGAAAAAATTAATTGTTAGAACTCAATCGGCTTCGCTTTTATTTTCAAAGAATCTATCACAAAAAATGAAAAAAAATTGTTATGGCTTGTACTCATAGAACCGCGCGAAAAATAAATTTATGAGAAAGTCTGTAGAATGATTTACATAATACAAATTAATTAAAATTTCAGTGCTTACACAATTGAAGCAGCAGCTTAATGTGTCATAGCTCCTGACTTCGATTTTACACTTTATTACTGGTTATTATATTTTTTATTAAGTAGGTATTGTCCCTAAGAAAGTTACATCTTAGAACTTCTTGTAGGCCTATTTATACTAGCAGTAATGTCGGTAATTAGGTTCCTAGTTATTTCGTCATTTGCCATTTCATCATTTGCTATTTCGTCACCTGAAATTTCGTCATCTAGGGTGTCTATTACCTAACTTAAATTTATGTCCCTTCGTCATCCTAATTGGCATACACACTCCAGGGAGTCATTTCGTCATCTACTAGCTAGCCATCCCATGGACTTGTCAATTCCAAGCTTCCAAGCATATAAACCTTGTATAAATTTTGTGTATGAATTCACTTCTTTATATAAATTTTAATGATTACACTTAAGTCTCGGTGTACATTTCTTGTGTTCTGGCATTTCTCTTTTAATGCCGAAGATACACTAAAGTCGTAAAGAAGTGTCAAAATTTCTGGTTTGGACTTTGTCTTTAATTGTGTCTGTGTACATTTTTATTTGACATTAAAATGCTAGTCATCAATTTTAATGATTTCCATGATTGGTTGATAAGTAATAAAAATTAGGCTATTATAAGTATGCCTCTATTAGTATTTGATTTTTAATTTAATTATTGTATTTGGAAGCTTTTTAGTAGTTTTACCAAAGGCATAGGGTTTATAGTATTTAACATTAAACCCATTAAACATTAAACATTTATAACATTCTACTTCTCAATTCATATATTCTATTAGAGTCTCACTGAGATCTTGATCTCAATCTCAAAATTTTGAGACAGCCTTTATTGGTCATTTTGAAAAATTTTCAAAATTTTGAAAATGGGCTTTGAATTTGAGAATAGTCAAACAAGATTGAATTCAATATAGAAAATATAAAAATACTGTGAAGTGCAAAATAAAAAAATAAATAATGTATTGTCTAATGCATAATTAGGCCTAATAGGCCTACTTTTTGTTTGCTAGTATATTATTTAAAATTTTTCAATTAAAATATATTAGCATTCTATTTCTATTAAACAGATTATAATATAAGTTTTATCATTAAGCCTATTTTTTAAATGGAAAATACAGATTTTAGAGGCCTAGTGTTGTATGCCTAGGTTGTATGCCTAAGTTAAGGCCTAGGTTGTATTTTTTGCAAAAGGCATATTTTTAGCTTATAGTGTAGGCCTAGAGCCTAATAACTTTTTTGATAAGATTTGTTCTAGTGCAAGCATGCTATGATCTTGTTTTGCTTACCTAGTAGGCCATTAGGCCTATTAACCTTCAACCTATTTATGTGGCATAAAATGGCATAGTCATAGTTAGTATTAGTGGCTTATTTCTGCATATTGCTATATTCTATATATTACTAAACTAAGGCAAGGTTTTTCTCTGATTGTTACTATTATTATATATATATATGTAGCATTATATTAGACTATGCTATATTCTATTTCTAATGCTATGCTATTAAAACTTTAAATATGCTATTTTACTTAATTTTTCCAAGATAATTTCATCTTGGCTATTACAAATAAAAATTTATTTGCTTACAGTATTTTATTATAACTAATATCATTAATATATGCCTATTATTACATAATAATCATATAGTAAACCTTATCATATTGGCTTAACCTTCAAATTTGCTTTAAGTTGTTAATAATATAACTTATTTACTATTTTTAATATAATATATAATTCTGAGTTAAATTATACAATAATCCATAGAAATAAAGACTCTCCGTGACAATATTTGCATTCTCCGGGATTTTATTTGGTAATATTCAATAATATCCCGTAAAGTCTTTATGTCTATGGTTTATACGAGATTACACATGCCTTTTTCGGGAGTTATTTTCATAAATCCCTCGGCCCCCGTGATTTATACAAATAACTCCCTCAAAAGGCATGTTTAATCTGATACTTAAATATTTTTTTAAATATGGCCTGTCTATACTTCAAGGCTTTATCTTTTCCTATTGGGCAACTAAAGTCTACAAATTTTATAAATCCTCGTTTTTATTGCATGCTACAAATACAAGATTGACTCAATACTAGCCAGCTAAGGCTCTATATAAGAGCAATTTATCTCTTAATAATTTGTCAATTGCATTTTTTAGTAACAAACAAAAAAGGTCCAACAAAAAACAGCAATATGTCTTCCACCACAAAGACTCTTGCCACAGTTCCTGAAAACTTTGCACAACAGCCTGCACCAGTAAGTAATCTATAAATCTATAAAAAAATTTTATGAATCTAGAAGTGAAAATGATGACTTGATAAATAGGAAGAAATGCCCCATTGAGGCTTGTAGTAATTACCCAATTACTCATATTGTTCATACCTTTTCACAGCCTACTGAAGATACTCAGCAAAAGCAACAGCAGCAGCAGAAACCTGCTAGCATTGCAGGCAACAGCAGCAACAAAACCAACAGTGACAGCGGCAGTGCTGGGGGAGCTCAGTCCCGACCAGCTGCTTCCTCGTCTGCTGCCGCCACCATGGCCGCCCCCTCCAGCGCCAGCGGCCGTTCTGCAGCTGGCAGAGTCTCAGCAGACGATTCTCAAATTGGCAAATACCGCCTATTGAAAACGATAGGCCAAAGGCAATTTTGCCAAGGTGAAGCTGGCTAAACATGTCAACACTGGCGAGGAGGTTGCTATTAAAATTATTGACAAAACCCGATTGGATCAGTCCAGTCTGCAGAAGGTGCGTCTCCGGCTGTTTATTAATTTATTGACTAGTGCCATTTTTCCCAAGAATGCTTTTAAAAGTATCTAATGACCAGAAGACACACGGATCTACTGTCTGGAATGTACTGACTGAACCATGACCCGGGAGTCTCGTACTCCTATTCTATGACCCATGCATCCACTGACTCGTGACCCATAACCCAAGCATCTACTCACCCATGACCCATGACCCAATCATCTACTCACCAGGACCATGAACCAATCATCTACTCACCCAGGACCCATGACCCAATCATCTACTTACCTATGACCCATGACCAATCATCTACTCACCATGAACCATGACCCAATCATCTACTTACCTATGACCCATGACCCAATCATCTACTCACCCATGACCCATGACCCAATCATCTACTTACCTATGACCCATGACCCAATCATCTACTTACCTATGACCCATGACCCAATCATCTACTTACCTATGACCCATGATCCAATCATCTACTCACCCTTGACCCATGACCCAATCATCTACTCACTCAGGACCCATGACCCAATCATCTACTTACCTATGACCATGACCCAATCATCTACTTACCTATGACCCATACCCAATCATCTACTTACCTATGACCATAACCCAATCATCTACTCACCCTTGACCATGACCCAATCATCTACTCACTCAGGACCCATGACCCAATCATCTACTCACCCAGGACCCATGAACCAATCATCTACTCAACCCATGACCCATGACCCAATCATCTACTTACCTATGACCCATGACCCAATCATCTACTCACCTTGACCCATAATTCAATCATCTACTCACCCATGACCCAATCATCTACTCACCATGACCCATGACCCGATCATCTACTTACACATGTCCCATGACCATGACCCATGACCCGATAATCTATTCACCAGTGACCCATGCATTTACTGACCCATGACCTAATATATCTATCACTCTAGTCATATAAACAAAATCTTGATAATACTTAAATTCCGGTCTGCTTTACACTCTTTCGAGACCGCACCCACTAAAACAACAGGCGGCTTTGAAATGTTTTTTCTTTCAGTTTTTAACCTGTTATCGCTTAGATGGAATATGGATGGAAAGAGTGCAGTACTCGTGTACTAGCGCTCTTCACTGTGTGCAAAAATTGGTCATAAAAAGCAGAGCAAAAATAGCAACGACATTAAAATACTAAACTTATTATTAGTTCATTTCTACGCAAGGCATTTTAGTGGGTGCTCTCGCAGTGCTTTGTTATTGTTAATATTTTGTTTCTGAAATTTACATTCCAGCTTCATAGAGAAGTTTGCATTATGAAAATGCTGGACCACCCTAATGTTGGTGAGCTCTTTCTCTGCCTCTTATCTCTTAATATGATGGCCTTGTGATGACGTCATGACATCAATTTGTGTGGGGGGTCGACACACACCCTCAATTACCCCAGCTAATGCTGACACCATTTTACAGCTGGGTGAACTGAAGCAATGTAGAGTTTTAAGTGTCTTGCTCAAGGACACAAATTGTTCCGAGTGAGTCGGCAATCGAACCCCCGACCGCTCTAACCACTAGGCTACGACCCCCTTGGTCAAATTGAGTAATCTGTAAACATGGAGTCTGCACACTTCTGCTAATTTGATTTTTGAATTTATTGACTCATGCCATCTGGAACACTAGTGTCTCAATCATACTGACTTATGTTGCTTTAAATTTCAGTGAAATTGTACGAGGTAATATCCGCTGAGAAACTATGTACCTGGTGATGGAGTACGCTAGTGGCGGTGAGTCAACTATGGTGATATTTTTTATTGCTCTATTGCTCTTTAGTACACCTTCCGGAACTACTTTTGGCCTATTAAGAAAAGTTAGTCATAGCAAAATTTTGATTTGAATTTTTCAGTGTTTTTGTTTATTGAGTTAGTTAGTAGGCTCATTACACATTTGTTGTCGTTTAGTAAGCTCATTACACATTTTTGTCGTTTAGTAAGCTCATTACACATTTGTTGTCGTTTAGTAAGCTCATTACACATATGTTGTCGTTTAGTAGGCTCATTACACATTTGTTGTCATTTAGTAGGCTCATTACACATTTGTTGCTATTTAGCAGGCTCATTACACATTTGTTGTCATTTAGCAGGCTCATTACACATTTGTTGTCGTTTAGTAGGCTCATTACACATTTGTTGTCGTTTAGTAGGCTCATTACACATTTGTTGTCGTTTAGTAGGCTCATTACACATTTGTTGTCATTTAGTAGGCTCATTACACATTTGTTGTCGTTTAGTAGGCTCATTACACATTTGTTGTCGTTTAGTAGGCTCATTCATACATGCGCAACCTTGGGAATCACTCGGCCGTTTCTATTGGCAACACACACGTAAGTCGCTATTGGCTGAGAGCAGTCACGTGACTACTATTCGTCCAATAGTGACTTACATGTTTGTGTGTTGCCAATAGAAACGGCCGGTGAATCCCTAGGTTGCGCCCAAGCATGGGTTCATTAAACATTTGTTGTCATTTAGTAGGCTCATTACACATTTGTTGTCATTTAGTAGGCTCATTACACATTTGTTGTCATTTAGTAGGCTCATTACACATTTGTTGTCATTTAGTAGGCTCATTACACATTTGTTGTCATTTAGTAGGCTCATTACACATTTGTTGTCATTTAGTAGGCTCATTACACATTTGTTGTCATTTAGTAGGCTCATTACACATTTGTTGTCATTTAGTAGACTCATTACACATTTGTTGTCATTTAGTAGGCTCATTACACATTTGTTGTCATTTAGTAGGCTCATTACACATTTGTGGCATTTAGTAGGCTCATTACACATTTGTTGTCGTTTAGTAGGCTCATTACACATTTGTTGTCGTTTAGTAGGCTCATTCATACATGCGCAACCTTGGAATCACTCGGCCGTTTCTATTGGCAACACACCGTAAGTCGCTATTGGCTGAGAGCAGTCACGTGACTACTATTCCGTCCAATAGTGACTTACATGTTTGTGTGTTGCCAATAGAAACGGCCGGTGAATCCCTAGGTTGCGCCAAGCATTTGTTCATTAAACATTTGTTGTCATTTAGTAGGCTCATTACACATTTGTTGTCATTTAGTAGGCTCATTACACATTTGTTGTCATTTAGTAGGCTCATTACACATTTGTTGTCATTTAGTAGGCTCATTACACATTTGTTGTCATTTAGTAGGCTCATTACACATTTGTTGTCATTTAGTAGGCTATTACACATTTGTTGTCATTTAGTAGGCTCATTACACATTTGTTGTCATTTAGTAGGCTCATTACACATTTGTTGTCATTTAGTAGACTCATTACACATTTGTTGTCATTTAGTAGGCTCATTACACATTTGTTGTCATTTAGTAGGCTCATTACACATTTGTGGCATTTAGTAGGCTCATTACACATTTGTTGTCGTTTAGTAGGCTCATTACACATTTGTTGTCGTTTAGTAGGCTCATTCATACATGCGCAACCTTGGGAATCACTCGGCCGTTTCTATTGCAACACACACGTAAGTCGCTATTGGCTGAGAGCAGTCACGTGACTACTATTCGTCAATAGTGACTTACATGTTTGTGTGTTGCCAATAGAAACGGCGGTGAATCCTAGGTTGCGCCCAAGCATTTGTTCATTAAACATTTGTTGTCATTTAGTAGGCTCATTACACATTTGTTGTCATTTAGTAGGCTCATTACACATTTGTTGTCATTTAGTAGGCTCATTACACATTTGTTGGCCATTAGTAGGCTCATTACACATTTGTTGTCATTTAGTAGGCTCATTACACATTTGTTGTCATTTAGTAGGCTCATTACACATTTGTTGTCATTTAGTAGGCTCATTACACATTTGTTGTCATTTAGCAGACTCATTACACATTTGTTGTCGTTTAGTAGGCTCATTACACATTTGTTGTCGTTTAGTAGGCTCATTACACATTTGTTGTCGTTTAGTAGGCTCATTACACATTTGTTGTCGTTTAGTAGGCTCATTACACATTTGTTGTCGTTTAGTAGGCTCATTCATACATGCGCAACCTTGGAATCACCCGGCCGTTTCTATTGGCAACACACACGTACGGTAAGTCGCTATTGGCTGAGAGCAGTCACGTGACTACTATTCCGTCCAATAGCGACTTATATGTTTGTGTGTGTTGCCAATACAAACGGCCGGGTGAATCCCTAGGTTGCGCCCAAGCATGGGTTCATTAAACATTTGTTGTCATTTAGTAGGCACATTACAGATTTCCGTCCTTTGGTATGCTCATTACGCTTTCAAGTCACTAGGTGTACTCATGAGACATTTCGTTAATTTAACAATGCCATCGCACCGTCCAATAGTTGCAATGTTTTGACAATGTTTCATTGTCACCGCTCTTACGCACGCAGGCGAGGTATTCGACTACCTGGTAGCACATGGCCGAATGAAAGAGAAAGAGGCTCGCGTCAAATTCCGTCAGATTGTTAGCGCTGTTCAGTACTGCCATCAGAAGCGCATAGTGCATCGCGATTTGAAGGCCGAAAATTTGCTATTGCGCGATATGAATATTAAAATTGCGATTTTGGCTTTAGCAACGGTACAACATTGGCCAGAAGCTTAACACTTTCTGCGGATCTCCGCCCTACGCTGCCCCGGAACTGTTTCAGGTAAATTGCCTCATATACAATTATTTGCATTACAATCTGTCTAACAGCTAACGCTCTGTGTCTTAACAGGTTTCCCGTGTCTAACATGTTCCTTTCGTGTCTGACAGATAGCCCTCCTCCGTGTTAATCAGGTTCCTTTCGTGTCTAACATGTTTGTTACGTGTCTAACAGCTTACCCTCCGTGTCTAACAGCTAACAAATCTCCGTGTCTAACAGCTAACAAATCTATGTGTCTAACAGCTACGGTAGCAGATCTCCGTGTCTAACAGCTAGCAGATCTCCGTGTCTAACAGCTAGCAGATCTCCGTGTCTAACAGCTAGCAGATCTCCGTGTCTAACAGCTAGCAGATCTCCGTGTCTAACAGCTAGCAGATCTCCGTGTCTAACAGCTAGCAGGTCTCCGTGTCTAACAGCTAGCAGATCTCCGTGTCTAACAGCTAGCAAATCTCCGTGTCTAACAGCTAGCATATCTCCGTGTCTAACAGCTAGCAGATCTCCGTGTCTAACAGCTAGCAAATCTCCGTTTCTAACAGCTAACAAATCTCCGTGTCTAACAGCTAGCAGATCTCCGTGTCTAACAGCTAGCAGATCTCCGTGTCTAACAGCTAGCAGATCTCCGTGTCTAACAGCTAGCAGATCTCCGTGTCTAACAGCTAGCAGATCTCCGTGTCTAACAGCTAGCAGATCTCCGTGTCTAACAGCTAGCAGGTCTCCGTGTCTAACAGCTAGCAGATCTCCGTGTCTAACAGCTAGCAAATCTCCGTGTCTACCGGGTAACAGCTAGCATATCTCCGTGTCTAACAGCTAGCAGATCTCCGTGTCTAACAGCTAGCAAATCTCCGTTTCTAACAGCTAACAAATCTCCGTGTCTAACAGCTAGCAGATCTCCGTGTCTAACAGCTAGCAGATCTCCGTGTCTAACAGCTAGCAGATCTCCGTGTCTAACAGCTAGCAGGTCTCCGTGTCTAAAAGATAGCAGATCTCCGTGTCTAACAGCTAGCATATCTCCGTGTCTAACAGCTAGCAGATCTCCGTGTCTAACAGCTAGCAGGTCTCCGTGTCTAAAAGATAGCAGATCTCCGTGTCTAACAGCTAGCAGATCTCCGTGTCTTAAAGATAGCAGGTCTCCGTGTCTAACAGCTAGCAGATCTCCGTGTCTAACAGCTAACAAATCTCCGTGTCTAACAGCTAGCATATCTCCGTGTCTAACAGCTAGCAGATCTCCGTGTCTAACAGCTAGCAGATCTCCGTGTCTAAAAAGCTAGCAGATCTCCGTGTCTAACAGCTAGCAGATCTCCGTGTCTAACAGCTAGCAGATCTCCGTGTCTAACAGCTAGCAGATCTCCGTTTCTAACAGCTAGCAGATCTCCGTGTCTAACAGCTAACAAATCTCCGTTTCTAACAGCTAACAATCTCCGTGTCTAACAGCTAGCAGATCTCCGTCTAACTATTGCCTGATCGAACATTTATCTAACTCGTAATCATTCTTCCAGGGCAAGAAGTACGAAGGCCCCGAGGTGGACGTGTGGAGCCTGGGCGTCATTCTCTACACCCTGGTCAGCGGCTCGCTGCCGTTTGACGGCCAAAATCTCAAAGAGCTCCGCGAACGCGTGCTCAGAGGCAAATATCGAATCCCATTCTACATGAGTACAGACTGCGAAACGCTGCTTAAGCGCATGCTAGTGCTCAACCCATTGAAACGCCACTCGCTTGAAACGCTTATGCGAGACCGATGGATGAATGTTGGCTACGAGGACGCCCCGTTGGCGCCCTACAAAGAGGCCAAGCCCGACCTGGAGAATGCTGTAGTGACTGAGGCCATGCTCAGCATGGGCATCACCCTGGAGCAGATTCACGACTCGCTGACTAATAAAAAGTTCGACAGCGTAACAGCTACTTACCTGCTGTTGTGCAGGCGGCTGCGCGCTAAATCTGGCAGCGCGCACAGTTTGCTGCGCGCAGCGGCGCTTCCTCGTCTGGCGCTAGGCCGAGAAATCAGCTGGGCCCGCCGGGTCAGGGGCCGCAGCATGCCGGCTCAGCTGTGGCCGCCAGGGGAGTCGCCGGGGCTACCGCGACTCTGACTGCCAACTCAGCTGCTGGGTGAGCTCTCGGGTGGGACTGGATTGGGATCAAGGATTCTCGATTGCTAGGCCGCCCTCCCAGATCCTCAGTTGCTGCTAGGCCACCACCCCAGACCCCCAGTTGCTGGGCCAGCTTTCCAGACCCCCAGTTGCTGGGCCAGCTTTCCAGATCCCAGTTGCTGGGCCAGCTTTCCAGATCTACAGTTGCTGGGCCAGCTTTCCAGATCCTCAGTTGCTGGGCCAGCCTCCCAGATCCTCAGTTGCTGGGCCAGCCTCCCAGATCCTCAGTTGCTGGGCCAGCCTCCCAGATCCTCAGTTGCTGGGCCAGCCTCCCAGATCCCAGTTGCTGGGCCAGCCTCCCAGAGTGTCAGTTGCTGGACCAGCCTCCCAGATCCTTAGTTGCTGGGCCAGCCTCCAGAGTGTCAGTTGCTGGGCCAGCCTCCCAGAGTGTCAGTTGCTGGACCAGCCTCCCAGATCCTTAGTTGCTGGGCCAGCCTCCTAGAGTGTCAGTTGCTGGGCCAGCCTCCCAGAGTGTCAGTTGCTAGGCAGCCTCCCAGAGTGTCAGTTGCTGAGCAACCTAATTTACCTTACAAAATCCTCTTACAGGGCGGTCAGTCTCTAAAATCCCTAATTTAATAGCTAAAAGTCTATTTTTGTGCAACAGTTTGTATGCAGAAAGTGTCATAGAAATTTTCTTTTGTCGTCCTTAGTTCGGCCGGTTCGCTCAACCCAAACGTGCAATTACTGAGGGGTGCAAATATAATTTTAGCTGTAGCAGAATCTGTGAATTTATTCCCTAAACTGCAAACTCATGCCGTATTCTTTGTCTCTTCTCTGATTGCCTCACTGCCTCTCTGTCAGACAGTCTGTCGCAGGCATCGTCTAAAGACATGACTGCCTTCTTGCGTGTTCGAGATAATTAAGCTGAGCAGACTGTGTGCTGTATTACTGATAGCTTTCCATCCAATTATTTATCTGTGTAGCTGGGCTGGCTTGGGGTGAGTTGTGGTGCAGCGACACAGGGTTTGAATCGTGTCCACTGTAATCTTTTTTCATATGTTGTTTATCTTCATTATTAGTACGTGTCTATCTATTCTTTTCAATATTGTTTGAAATTGTACCTTCTAGCGTTAGGTAAGTTGCTGTGTCTTCCTGTACTTGTGGTAGACTGCTGTATCCTCCTCCCTGTCCTTGTGGTAGACTGCTATACCTTCCTATCCTTGTCGTAGACTGCTATACCTTCCTGTCCTTGTGGTAGACTGCTATGCCTTCCTGTCCTTGTGGTAGACTGCTATGTCTTCCTGTCCTTGTGGTAGACTGCTATGCCTTCCTGTCCTTGTGGTAGACTGCTATGTCTTCCTGTCCTTGTGGTAGACTGCTATGTCTTCCTGTCCTTGTGGTAGACTGCTATACCTTCCTGTCCTTGTGGTAGACTGCTATGCCTTCCTGTCCTTGTGGTAGACTGCTATGTCTTCCTGTCTTGTGGTAGACTGCTATACCTTCCTGTCCTTGTGGTAGACTGCTATGCTTCCTGTCCTTGTATTAGACCCGTAGCCTCATTGCTCTTGTGGTAGACCGCTGTAACCTCTTCCTGTCCTTGTGGTAGACTGCTGTAGCCTCCCTGTCCTTGTGGTAGACTGCTGTAACCTCCTTCCTGTCCTTGTGGTAGACTGCTGTAGGCCTGTAGCCTCCTCGCTGTTCTTGTGGTAGACTTCGTAGACCTGTAGCCTCCTTCCTGTCCTTGTGGTAGATAGCTGTAACTTCTTTTCTGTCCTTGTGGTAGACTTCTGTAGCCTCCTCCCTGTCCTTGTGGTAGACTGCTGTAGCCTCCTCCCTGTCCTTGTGGTAGACGGCTGTAGCCTCCTCCGTTTCCTTGTGGTAGACGGCTGTAGCCTCCTCCCTGTCCTTGTGTAGACTTCTGTAGGCCTGTAGCCTCCTCGCTGTCCTTGTGGTAGACTGCTGTGGCCTCCTCCCTGTCCTTGTGGTAGACTGCTGTAGGCCTGTAGCCTCCTCGCTGTTCTTGTGGTAGACTTTGTAGACCTGTAGCCTCCTCGCTGTTCTTGTGGTAGACAGCTGTAACTTCTTTTCTATCCTTGTGGTGGACTCAGAATACGCAATAGTTTATGCTAAACAGTTTGTAAATAGTGCAATTTTGTAAGTCATCAGACAGTCTTGTAATTGCTTTATCAGTAACCAGTCAGTAAACTAGTTCCTCCTTTAATTCCTTAATTCTTTGACCCACCGCCAGCGGTTCCACTGGTCGCGCCGGCTCCAGCTGGGTCCAGCAGTCGATGCGCGAGCCACAACGCGGCGGCGGCGTCGGCGGCGGCCCATCGGCAATCGGCAAAGCGAGCGGCGATCCACTTTTAACAAAATCGAAATCTAAAACGGCCGCGTCATCTTCGTCTGCCGCTAATCAGTCCGCCGCTGTGACAGTCACCGGCGCCACTTCCAGCTCGGCCGCCGCTGCAGCCGCCGCCGCCGTGGCAGCCGCCGCGCTGCAACAGCCGCCAACGCGCCGACCGCCGGTAAGGCTCTGCCAACTTCGCCAAGTAGCGGCGATGAATTCTTTCGCAACGCGACTGCGCGACGCACCGTGTTGGGCACCGGGTCGGCGAGCGTGAGCAGCTTCAGCAGCAGCAGTCGCCAGCGCCGGCGCCGCTTCAGGAAACAGCAGCAACTGCAGCTGGTTCCGTCTGGTGCTGCTGCCACCGTCAACTCGGCTACGAACTCTTCGCTGATCGCCAAACTGCAGAAGAAATTGAATTCGGTCCATCTGGGCAACAAGCACTCAGCTGGGTAGGTGCCGGTTTCTTTCAGTGTTTGGGTAACCTTTTTTGTGCCTGATTTCTTCAAGTAAGATTTTCTACTCTTCATAGTAGCTGGAGTGACATTTTTGAGTTGCCAATTTGTTAGGAGTGACATTTTAGAGTTGCCGATTTGTTAGGAGTGACATTTTAGAGTTGCCGATTTGTTAGGAGTGACATTTTTGAGTTGCCAATTTGTTAGGAGTGACATTTTAGAGTTGCAGATTAGTTAGGAGTGACATTTTAGAGTTGCAGATTTGTTAGGAGTGACATTTCGGAGTTGCCAATTTCTTAGGAGTGACATTTCAGAGTTGCCAATTTGTTAGGAGTGACATTTTAGAGTTGCCAATTTGTTAGGAGTGACATTTCAGAGTTGCCAATTTGTTAGGAGTGACATTTTAGAGTTGCCGATTTGTTAGGAGTGACATTTTAGAGTTGCCGATTTGCTAGCAGTGAAATTTTTTAAGGTATTTCCATAATTGACATCTATTTTTATTTATTATGCCAGAGCTCTTGCAGCGAATTTCTCTTCAACCCTCACCAATTGCTATCCGCAGGCCCGGGACTCGGCTGCTTCAGCAGCGGCGGCGGCGGCAGCCACTCCGAGGCCAGCGGCAGCAATACGGCTACGAATGCGGGAGCCACCGCTGCTAGCACTTCAGACGAAGCGCCGGTTCCAACCCAAGCCCCGCTCGCTGCGGTTCACCTTCTCAATGAAGACCACTTCCTCCAAGGAGCCGTCAGCAATTCTAGCTGAGATCGTTCGAGTACTGGAGAAGCACCGCTGCGAATACGAGCGGAAAGAGAAGTTCCTGTTGCTATGCTCGCACGGCGCCTCGGATACGGGCTCGATGGTGCAGTGGGAGATGGAGGTGTGCAAGCTGCCCAGATTGTCGCTTAATGGCGTTCGATTTAAACGGATCAGCGGTTCTTCGATGGATTTAAAAATATTGCTGGGAAAATTGGCAACGATCTGCAGCTGTAAACTGCTGTCAAGCAGCGGCTGATGTAGCGCCAGTATCCGTGTTCGACTATTTATATTATGAATATTATTATTTGCTAAACAAAATCTCATTTTTTTCTGACAAGATCCTGTTTCAGTTGTATTTTTTCTGCAATTTATTGTATTTATCTTCTTTTTTACATGCTTGTGTGGTTTTATATTATAATTATAATAATTGCTTATTTAACAGTGGAACTGCCGAGGACCAAAGGTATTGTAGTGTCTCTTGTTTTGCTTCTTGGATTGCTTCAATTTGCAATCATGTGGTCGTCTTAAGCCTTCAAATAACATTGTACATAATATTTGAGTACAGTACGGGCCTTGTAGAGGTAGAAAATCCTAATGAGCAAGAAGGTTCCTTTTTGTATTGCTAGCCATTAGCGTAATTAATTTATGCAAAAAACCGTACGACAGAAATAATTAAGACTACGAAAAACAATTGTCATACTTAATTCTTCTTTCTTCTCTACTTTAAGTAGAAAAAACACTATATTGTTTTATTAAATTAATACTTTGATACTTTATCGACTACTCTACTTATAGTAAAAATATGGAAAATACGTGCAAAGTAAAGTATAAAATTATTATATTTCCAAAAGCAAACTTTACTACTGTAAGTAGTCAACTTGCTGCCAAAAGTAAAATTCTCGGTGCGTTCCAATGTTAATAACAATTGAGCAATGATAAATACTCTCGGCTGCATAGCCTAAGTGTGGCTATTTAATAGACTTCATTTTTTGTTATATTGTCTTCTTGACTATCGGGCAATCTACCCGGTTTTACATAGTTTGTTTTTTTTGTCCATAAATATGTTGCATACATTTTTCAACCATTCTTTCGCCGAATTCCATTCAGCAACTCACGGAATGCGGTTTTATGGAAGGTTTTTGACTCTTAATTTCTCTGCAGAGACGCATATCATGCAAATATTGTTGGTGCACTGGCACGCTTTGCAATTTCTTTATATTGGCATGTTTTACTCAGTTATTCGAGAATAGTTCAGAAAATCGGTTTCTGTTTCTTAAAATATGCATAGAAGCGCAATGTTAAGCTTCTAAAATAGATTATCAATTAGCGATTTCCTGCTGAGGCAATGTACACTTTCTAAAAGTAGATTATCGATTATCAATTGACTAATTGATGTAGTCAATGATAGCCACACAGAGGTAATGTACACTGTTTCTAAAAATATATTATCAGTTAGCAATTCCGGGTTGAGGTAATGTACACTGTTTTGAAAATAGATTATCAGTTAGCAATTCGGGTTGAGGTAATGTACACTGTTTCTAAAATAGATTATCAATTAGTGATTCCTGTTGAGGGAATGTACACTGTTTCTAAAAATAGATTATCAGTTAGCAATTCCGGGTTAAGGTAATGTACACTGTTTCTAAAAATAGATTATCTATTAGTGATTCCCTGTTGTGGCAATTTACCTTTCTAAAAATAGATTAACAATTAGTGATTCCGTAT
>NIVC01003367.1:0-37270 GCA_002269645.1 Macrostomum lignano | reverse complement strand
TGATGGCCACAGCTCGAATGCAGATTGTTTGATCCAGGCTCGTAGATGGAGGTAGTTTGATGGGCTGGCCGGCGCGGGCGACGCTGTGGGGTCGAGGTTTGCGGAATGTCTGTCTCAGTGTCTGTCTGTCTCAGTGTCTGTCTCGGTGTCTGTCTCAGTGTCTGTCTCAGTGCCTGTCTCAGTGTCTGTCTCGGTGTCTGTCTCAGTGCCTGTCTCAGTGTCTGTCTCAGTGTCTGTCTCAGTGTCTGTCTCAGTGTCTGTCGCAGTGTCTCTGTCTCAGTGTCTGTCTCAGTGTCTGTCTCAGTGTCTGTCTCAGTGTCTGTCTCAGTGTCTGTCTCAGTGTCTGTCTCAGTGTCTGTCTCAGTGTCTGTCTCAGTGTCTGTCTCAGTGCCTGTCTCAGTGCCTGTCTCAGTGTCTGTCTCAGTGCCTGTCTCAGTGCCTGTCTCAGTGTCTGAGTGTCTGTTTCAGTGTCTGTCTCAGTGCCTCAGTGTCTGTCTCAGTGTCTGTCTCAGTGTCTGTCTCAGTGTCTGTCTCAGTGTCTGTCTCAGTGTCTGTCTCAGTGTCTGTCTCAGTGTCTGTCTCAGTGTCTGTCTCAGTGTCTGTCTCAGTGTCTTAGTGTCTGTCTCAGTGGTCTGTCTCAGTGTCTGTCTCAGTGTCTGTCTCAGTGTCTGTCTCAGTTTCTGTCTCAGTGTCTGTCTCAGTGTCTGTCTCAGTGTCTGTCTCAGTGTCTGTCTCAGTTTCTGTCTCAGTGTCTGTCTCAGTGCCTGTCTCAGTGCCTGTCTCAGTGTCTGAGTGTCTGTTTCAGTGTCTGTCTCTGTCTGTTTCAGTGTCTGTCTCAGTGCCTCAGTGTCTGTCTCAGTGTCTGTCTCAGTGTCTGTCTCAGTGTCTGTCTCAGTGTCTGTCTCAGTGTCTGTCTCAGTTTCTGTCTCAGTGTCTGTCTCAGTGCCTGTCTCAGTGCCTGTCTCAGTGTCTGAGTGTCTGTTTCAGTGTCTGTCTCTGTCTGTTTCAGTGTCTGTCTCAGTGCCTCAGTGTCTGTCTCAGTGTCTGTCTCAGTGTCTGTCTCAGTGTCTGTCTCAGTGTCTGTCTCAGTGTCTGTCTCAGTTTCTGTCTCAGTGTCTGTCTCAGTGTCTGTCTCAGTGTCTGTCTCAGTTTCTGTCTCAGTGTCTGTCTCAATGTCTGTCTCAGCTGTCTTATTGTCTATCCTTTTAGTGTTTCCCACAGTCTACCCTGATGTCAATATTATCTTTCTATCTTAGAGCTGTCTTCATGATCCCTTTAGTTCTACATCTCTTGCGATGTTCAAATTGCTCACTCGAACAGACTCTCTGTGCGGCCACGGACAGGACCCATCGGTGGTGAAGTACACGTCTACCGGTTCCCCCGCGTCCTCAGCCCGACTGCAGCGGAACTGTGGCTTTCCAGCCGACCAATCCAGCTGAGGCTTCGGCGTCAGCTCGGGTCGCCACAGGACAATGACGCAGGCTAGTCCGCCGCCTGTGCTTCCAGACTCCGTCATTATCGCGAACCGGTAGATACCGCACCGATTGAAGATGCAACGAAATTTTTTCGGATTGATTTTGTCAATTTTTTACGCCGTCCTCGTTATTTTGTTTATTTGCCGACTTTTTTCCATCATTGTCGATCTTATGCAGTTCGGAATTCGGTTGTTCAGAGTTGATGGAACCGGTGAGACTGATGAGGACGCAGCCTCCTCTCGGTACGGTGACCAGGCTGGGACGGACCTTCCCTGTGCTAACCGACATTCCCACTGTGGCATCAAAGTCCAGCTCTTGCATTGACCTGTCAGCATCTTGCGCCACGAACAAGCTGACATTGGACACGGTGACAGGTCCTGGACTGTCGAGACACTGCTCGACAATGCGGCTTTTAACATCCAAAGACTTGGCGTTCAGAGATTGCACCGCTTTCACGGCGTCATCGGGACTGTTGAACATCCAGACGGCCAGGTCGCCAAGCTGAGCGAGAACTGTCGTTCGGCTTACGGACTTGGTGGTCAGATCCATCAGTCGGATTTGTCTCTGCCCTGCGGTTGATCGGCGATGTACCCGAAGCTGGCTGCCGGAGTCGCTGGTCAGGTCGAATCTGCTTCGATGCACTCGATTGTCGCTGGCAGCATCGCTGCGGTCGCTGAGCTCGGCAGGTGAAACGACAGCACGCAGGGTCCATCGATGGACTGTCCGAGTTTCTGCTGGCTGTCGGTGTCGGTAGATGATTCATCGACTTCGCCGATTGTGTCGGCGAACTGCAGGGTCCGCCTGCCGGTCTGCCAGCTGCACAGCAGGGAGTCTCCGGGCTGGACGAAGATCTCGGACGGTTCGAAGCTTCCGGAGTCGGTCAGGCGGACAGTGCGAGTCTGAAGGTGTGCGGACGCGGTAAGTGGATGAGTATGCAGAGGTGTACAAGGACAATCAAGGTTCACGCATGTACACGAATTCTTACCTGACAACCCGGCCTAGAGATGACACTAAGCACGTTGTCATCGTTGCCATGCCAACGGAAATGCCGAACTCCCATTGGCGTAGAGCAACATTTAGAATTTAAAAAGATTGCACTGACTTGTGGAAGCTGCTTGGCAGTTGCCGGCTTGAGCTGCTTGCAGTCTGCAGTACGAAATTGAACCAAAAATGCAACAATTTTTAAAGAAGATTTATCGAATGCTTTGAAACTCCGTTCTCACCTGAGCTCACTTAGTGTCTGTCTCAGTGTCTGTCTCAGTGTCTGTTTTAGTGCCTGTCTCATTGCCTGTTTCAGTGCCTGTCTCAGTGCCTGTTTCAGTGCCTGTCTCAGTGCCTGTTTCAGTGCCTGTCTCAGTGCCTGTTTCAGTGCCTGTCTCAGTGCCTGTTTCAATGCCTGTCTCAGTGCCTGTTTCAGTGTCTGTCTCAGTGTCTGTTTTAGTGTCTGTTTTAGTGCCTGTCTCAGTGTCTGTCTCAGTGTCTGTTTTAGTGTCTGTTTTAGTGCCTGTCTCATTGCCTGTTTCAGTGCCTGTCTCAGTGCCTGTTTCAGTGTCTGTCTCAGTGTCTGTTTTAGTGTCTGTTTTAGTGCCTGTCTCAGTGTCTGTCTCAGTGTCTGTTTTAGTGTCTGTTTTAGTGCCTGTCTCATTGCCTGTTTCAGTGCCTGTCTCAGTGCCTGTTTCAGTGCCTGTCTCAGTGCCTGTTTCAGTGCCTGTCTCAGTGCCTGTTTCAGTGCCTGTCTCAGTGTCTGTTTTAGTGTCTGTTTTAGTACCTGTCTCATTGCCTGTTTCAGTGCCTGTCTCAGTGCCTGTCTCAGTGCCTGTCTCAGTGCCTGTTTCAGTGCCTGTCTCGGTGTCTGTCTCAGTGTCTGTCTCAGTGTCTGTTTTAGTGTCTGTTTTAGTGCCTGTCTCATTGCCTGTTTCAGTGCCTGTCTCAGTGCCTGTCTCAGTGCCTGTCTCAGTGTCTGTTTTAGTGCCTGTCTCAGTGTCTGTTTCAGTGCCTGTCTCAGTGCCTGTCTCAGTGTCTGTTTTAGTGCCTGTCTCAGTGCCTGTCTCAGTGCCTGTCTCAGTGCCTGTCTCAGTGTCTGTTTTAGTGCCTGTCTCAGTGCCTGTCTCAGTGCCTGTCTCAGTGCCTGTCTCAGTGTCTGTTTTAGTGCCTGTCTCAGTGCCTGTCTCAGTGCCTGTCTCAGTGCCTGTCTCAGTGCCTGTCTCAGTGCCTGTCTCAGTGCCTGTCTCATTGCCTGTCTCAGTGCCTGTCTCAGTGCCTGTCTCAGTGCCTGTCTCAGTGCCTGTCTCAATGTCTTAAATGTCAATGTCAATGTCTTAAGTTTTGAAGAACTAATAGCAAATTTTGAAGAAGATAAGTCAAATATTTTGAATTTTAGAAACGCCAACTCAGCTCTCACCTGAGCAGCCGAAACTCTCGCCATCATCTCCGGAGTTCCCCAGCTTCCGCCAATTTTCAACTTCATCGTTGCTAAGCGCCGTTCCGCCAACAAGTTTCAAGTCGGTCAGTCGCTTATTGGCCTCGCCCTGCAGCTCGAGCAGCACCGAATCACCGACCGAGAGGCTGAGAAAATCCGGCTGAAAACGCCCAGCTTCATCAACTCGAACTTCAACTTGAGCCGGCCTGACCGACACGACAATTGATCCCAATTTGCCTGATCTGCGACGCAGTTTGCCAACAGTGGCCGCCGACAGGTCGGCGAAATGGCTGACGTAGCAGGTGGCGTCCGGCTTGATGATTCTTAGAAAATCGTGCGCCATCAGGCCGCATCGGCTGGCGCGCTGCCAGCGGTAGGCGGCCTGGGTTGGCTGCGTGGGCGGCGAGTTTCGTTACAAATTTGTGCAAAAATGTGATAAAAATTCGCTACTTGCCTACTGATATAAGTAAAATAATGAGGCATGAAAGAGAATAAATTAATGAGAAAGATTTCAATGACTCGTATTTTAGGTTACAGAAGATTTATACGACAAGACAGAAATCAAAAAATATGTACATGGGATAGTAGGAGCTATAGGATTGAGTTGAAAATTGGATAGACACCGGTAGATGTTATAAAAGAGACACATCCCGGGATAGATATGTAATAGACAAGGGGTAGACATAGGTAGACACAGGGTAGACATAGGGTGGACACAGGGTAGACACAGGGTAGACACAGGGTAGACACAGGGTAGACACAGAGTAGACATGTCAGGGTAGACACAGGGTAGACACAGGGCAAGGGTGGACACAGGGTAGACACAGGGTAGACACAGGGTAGACACAGGGTAGACATAGGGTGGACACAGGGTAGACACAGGGTAGACACAGGGTAGACATAGGGTGGACACAGGGTAGACACAGGGTAGACACAGGGTAGACATAGGGTGGACACAGGGTAGACACAGGGTAGACACAGGGTAGACACAGGGTAGACACAGGTAGACACAGGTAGACACAGAGTAGACATGTCAGGGTAGACACAGGGTAGACACAGGGTAGACACAGGGTAGACACAGGGTAGACACCTTAAACTCGGGTCCGGATCTGTCAGCGGAAATCTCAAACGGCGCGTGTCGAAACTGGCAGATGTCGGAGCCGCCACCGCCCCACTCGAACCAGACTCGGTCGCCAACGCTGATAAACGTTATGGGCGGGTCAAAGCCGTCGTCGCGGATTCGAACCCGGTGCTCCCTTTTGTGGCGGAGTTTTTGTGGTGCTTTTTCTGTTAAAGCTAGAGAATATCTAAGGCATATCTACTGTAAATCTAGAGAATATTTAAATTATGTCAGTCTAGAGATAAGCTTAAATTATGTCAGTCTAGAGATAAGCTAGAGACTGTGAATCTAGGTAAATCTAGAGAATATCTGCAGCATATCTATGCTAAGTCTAGAGAATATCTGCAGCATATCTATGCTAAGTCTAGAGAATATCTGCAGCATATCTATGCTAAGTCTAGAGAATATCTATTGTACATTTAAATATAGAAAACATATGCAGGGTAATTATAAAATATTCTACAGTATGTCCTAAGGTACATCTACATGTAGTCGATCAATAAATCTACATCACATCTAGTAAATAACAAAGACGGGCATCAAGGACAACGAATTCTCACCTGTAGCAGTCCCTCACTCGAACAGTGCTCAGATGTCCATTCAACTCTTCTTTGCTACTCTCAGTTACAAAATAATAAATTCCCGGTTGGCTGAAAACACAGAATAAAAACATCATCTTGAAGTCTGTGAACTCAAAACTTTGTACTTTATAAAATTGGGAACAACTTACTTAAATTGCTGCTCAAAACTTCCGCTGCAAGTTGGTGGGTTTTTCGTACTGAAAAAATGGTTCGAGTATATTCAGAAATATTGATTTTGAGTCTCTGCAGGAAATTTGATACTCTGTGCAGTTGGAACATTAGCAGTTTTCTCTCTCTCTCTCTCTCTGTATCGGAGTCTGAGTTGCCATGGAAACGGAGTCTGAAGTACTTCGTATAGTTATAGTAAGCGGAATGGGAAGTGAGCTAAGTGAAGACGACATGGACAGAATGAGAGACGCTGTGCTCAAGCAAACACTTGTCGATTGGAGAAGCTGGAGCAGAGTGAGACTGAGTGTAGATCGTTGAGGATTGAACAAATTTTACTACAAAGATGGTGATGATTTTTAAATCTAAAATTAAAGTATAGTTACTCCTGCCGTTTACTTTTAATTGTACCATGGCATCGATGCCTTTTGTATAAATAAATATTACTTACTTTGAGAACAAATCTGATCTTACTACGAGTATCTAACTAACTGACTGACTAACTGACTGACTGACTGACTGACTGACTGACTGACTGACTGACTAACTAACTAAATAACTAACTAACTAACTAACTAACTAACTAACTAACTAACTAACTAATTAACTAACTAACTAACTAACTAACTAACTAACTAACTAACTAAGTAACTAACTAACTAACTAACTAACTAACTAACTAGCTAACTAACTAACTAACTAACTAACTAACTAAATAACTAACTAACTAACTAACTAACTAACTAACAACTAACTAACTAACTAACTAACTAACTAACTAACTAACTAACTAACTAACTAACTAACTAACTAACTAACTAACTAACTAACTAACTAACTAACTAACTAACTAACTAACTAACTAACTAATTAACTAACCAACTAACTAACTAACTAATTAACTAACTAACTAACTAACTAACTAACTAACTAACTAATTAACTAACCAACTAACTAACTAACTAATTAACTAACCAACTAACTAACTAACTAATTAACTAACTAACTAACTAACTAACTAACTAACTAACTAACTAACTAACTAACTAACTAACTAACTAACTAACTAACTAACTAACTAACTATCCAACAAATTACTCAGGTACCTTTCCGAACCGGACCCATCAGACTGCCGTAGTCTACAGTTGATGCACAGCTCAGCCGGCAACACCCGCATCTCCGCAGGCAAATCCCGCCAGAGCCATTTCACCGATTCTCCGGCCTCCAAATCCGCGGACTCAACTGAGAAGCCACGATCAGCAGCGAACTCAATCTGAAACGGCGGGCGCTCCGAAACTCGAACAGTTAGCGGCTGGCAGCGAATCCCAGCGCAGACAAACGTGAACTCTCCCACAATACCAAAGCGATGGGAGAAATTTCCCCGAGCAGTCAGCTGGCCGGAGTGGATGCCGCCGGGGACCGGCCGGAACTGCTCGCCATCGTGCACCACCTGCGTCACGTTGCACCCCAAAGAAGGCTCCGTGGCGGCTGCCGCTTCAGAGTCAGCGATGTTCCACGAGAATGCGACAAACTGGAATATGAGAGGAGTGACTTTTGTAGGGTTAAAGAATTGGGACTATATTTTTGTACTTTTAGGTGTACACAGTCCAATCTGCAGCTTACATTGCCAGTTACAATATTGACTGAGGTCTTGGAGAATCCTGACTGGTTTATTGTTACACTGACGATCTCGCTGGGATCTGGAATTATTTTTATTAGAAAGTAGACTATATTTTTAGGAGAAAGGGAGAGGGTAGGAGAGAGGGAGAGAGAGGGAGGGAGAGGGAGGGAGAGGGAGGGAGAGAGAGAGAGAGAGAGAGAGAGAGAGAGAGAGAGAGAGAGAGAGAGAGAGAGAGAGACGCACCGTCTCGCCATTTCATGCGATTCTCAAGCTGTTCAGGCGAGTACTGTCTGTTTGGCATGATGGTCAAGTGCTGTACCGCCGTTGCCGATCTGCCTCTGTCAGCGTAGCTTCGAGCGCTGACTGTCCTGGACGCTGGCGGAGGCGGCGGCTTTGATGTCTGATTGACTCCGCTGCTGCTATCGGTGGCGGCGGCCGATTGAGGTCGAGACTGGGAAGGAGCCGAGCCCATTTTTATCTATTTGGCTCTGTTTATTTTTTATTGCCTTTTTTAGCGGCTATAACTGTAATTTTAGCTGGAATATAGTTAATGATAAATACAATTTTTATTATCAATGTCATTTAACTATTGTAAATGGTTTAACTATTTTGAATAATTAAAACATTTAATCAGTAAAAACAAAATGTACAATTTTAAACCTCAACGGTCATTGTTGCAAAAATCTTATTCAAATCAACAGCTATATTATGTATGATTGAAGATTTCTCTCATGGTTTATAATCTTTAGAGTTAAGGACAAGGTACCACTTTGTTTTTAGAGTTTGTTTTTATAGATAAATATATCAAATTAATGTATAGATTTTTGTACTGTACTGTTGTTAGTTAAATTATTTATAAATTTAGGTTTAAGCATATTGCGAAATAAAAAGATCGATAAATAATAAAATATATTGCAAATGCAACTGATTTCTCAACCACATTAGGTGCTTGTAAAACTAACAAAGATATGACCTAGACTACTGAAAAAGTATCAAAAACCTAACGTAACACTTCGAAGATATCTTATAGCGACTAACTGAGCATTATTATCGCTCAGAATTTTGGTTTTTGGTCTGTTAAAATATGCTAGAAAAATGCAGACGCGCAGACGGTGAGACGGCCAGTAGTGCTCTTTGTAAATTTTCAGTAGAAATTTGCTGATACCTATGATACATGGATACCTACGCAAATAGATAAGAACAATCAATTTTTAATATATGGTATGGACTTTAATAACGTTTGTACTGTATTGTATATAAAACTAAAAGCTTATAAATAAATCTAGGCTAGTTTGACTAAAACTGCCGATAATCAGTCAAATCAAATAAAGAATTTGCCTAGAGGCAATGAGAACAACGGGTTAAAACAAAATTGTAATTTTATTAAAACATAATTGCATAAATGTGTATGGACATTATTAATTTAGAATTAAGATAAATACTTGTTGCAGTTAATAAGAAATTAAACATTATCTTACATATTTTATTATACGCTTCACTTTCAAATTAAAGCGACCTTAGAGCTTTCAAGGGCAGTAAGATGAATTTTTAAACTGAGAATCTTATAAAATCTGATAACCTAATCTATAATTATGTGAAAGCCGTCATTAATATCAGAATATTAGACACGTTAGATTTACAATACATGTATGCACAGGTAGAGTGCAAATTTTTATTTAGTGCAGAAAAACGGTACGTGTACGGTAAAGTCATAGACTGTGCTTTTTGTGTTTCAACCAGTTATGTGTATTGTTTCAGCAGGCTATAAATCTCTATTGTTCAAATTATGGCATGTGCAGAGCCCTTTAATTCTTGATACATTCACATATTACGTTGAAGGCAGTAAAAATCAGCTTTTTGTTTTGTTGCATTCACTATCTAGAATAAGTACATGTCAGTAGAATCCAGGGCTTCTCTAAGATCGACAGATTTGTATTCGGTATGTATGGGTAAGCGAGGAAGTTTTTTTAACTGTCACGCTGCCGGCACCGCGAGAAGTTGCAATTACAATTAATAACTAAAATGAACATTTGGAGCAGGGCCTCTTAAAGTATAAATTTTCATATTTACTTGCACTATATCCATTTAAAATACGCTTGTACATGTATTCAGTAGCTACATCTGAAAACGGCATAGTTTTTTCGTTTTTGGGATTTCCGTTGGCGTTGACCAATCATTTTTTGCAACAGCAAAAAGACCAATGACAAGTGTGTATTTTGAACGGACTGTTTTGTGCCATGCATTTGAATGTGAAAATTAACTTCTCTAGCAAAACTGCTGCTGGGTTGCAACCGTTGTGTAACAAAATTCGAAACAATTGTGTTAGAGAACTAAATATAAAGCTGGAAACGCTGGTACCATTTGGCATCTTAAAAACTCTACAAAAATCCTACAAAATTCATTAAAACAATAATTGCACGAGAAGAATATGGTAAGTTTTGTTCTTTCGTACTCGCCTAATACATCTACTAATTTCGTTTAATCTTGTAAAATTCATTGTCTATGAACACAGGTAGATAAAGACACTTTAAACTCATGTGGAGACACTTAAAACTCATATGGAGACACTGAGATTCATATGGAGACACTCAAGACTCATATGGAGACACTGAGACTCACAAGGAGACACTTGAGACTCATATGGAGACACTAAGAGACTCATATGGAGACACTTGAGACTCATATGAGACACTTGAGACTCATATGGAGACACTGAGACTCATATAGAGCCACTGAGACTCATATGGAGACACTGAGACTCACATGGAGACACTGAGACTCACATGGAGACACTAAGAGACTCATATGGAGACACTTGAGACTCATATGAGACACTTGAGACTCATATGGAGACACTGAGACTCATATAGAGCCACTGAGACTCATATGGAGACACTGAGACTCACATGGAGACACTGAGACTCACATGGAGACACTAAGAGACTCATATGGATACACTTGAGACTCATATGAGACACTTGAGACTCATATGGAGACACTGAGACTCATATAGAGCCACTGAGACTCATATGGAGACACTGAGACTCACATGGAGACACTGAGACTCACATGGAGGCACTGAGAGACTCGTATGGAGACACTGAGATTCATATGGAGACACTGGACACTGGAGAACTTCTTGAGTCCAATTCAATCCTACATATGTTAAATTACATGGTACTAAAGCAAATCTATTATCTCTTTATTAACGTGGCTTGCATGCATGTACAACTGTCGATCAGACTTCCAAAGCATCTACGACAGCAAGCGCTGGCAAGGACGGCAGCAAGCGGCCGGTAGCCAGTCTGCTCCAAGCCCACCAAGTGGCCAGTCTGGTTGCGGACCCTCTCGGCCCGTTGAAAGCCGAAGCCGCCGCCATGGCCGCCTCAGTGTCCGCTCCCATTGGCGACCCGTCGCAGGAGGACAGCAAAGGCGACAGTCTCTGTTCTCGATGCCTATTCGTGTTCAGCCTGCTTCTAATAGCCATGGCCTTTCCATTCTCCTTGATTTTCTGTCTCCGCGTGGTGACAGACTACGAGAGGGCGGTAGTGTTTCGCTTAGGCCGCGTGCTCGGTCAAGACGGCAAGGGTCCCGGGCTGTTCTTCGTGGTGCCCTGCTGCGATCTGGTGCGAAAAGTCGACCTGCGCACCGTGACGTTCGACGTGCCACCACAGGAGGTGCTCACGAAGGACTCCGTGACGGTGGCAGTCGATGCCGTGGTGTTCTATCGGATCTTCAGTCCGGTAGTGAGCGTCACCAATGTTGAGGACGCCGACCGATCAACCCGGCTGCTGGCTCAGACAACGCTGAGAAACGTTCTGGGAACAAAGAATCTGTCGGAGATCCTGTCCGAGCGAGAGGGCATCAGCGGCATGATGCAGGTCGGCTGGTGACTTCTGGGCTAGTGGCTTTCTTAGAAATTTGATGACGCACCAAATCTGTTAATGTGGCACCAACCTGTGAATGTGGCACCAAATCTGTTAATGTGGCACCAACCTGTGAATGTGGCACCAAATCTGTTAATGTGGCACCAAATCTGTTAATGTGGCACCAACCTGTGAATGTAGCTCCAAACCTGTAAATCTTAACACAAAATCTGTGAATGTGGCATCAAATCTGTGAATGCTGCGCCATATCTGTGAATGTTGCACAAAATCTGTGAATGTAGCATCAAATCTGTGAATGTGGCACCAAATCTGTTAATGTGGCACCAAATCTATGAATGTGGCATCAAATCTGTGAATGTGGCACTAAATCTGTGAGTTTGGCATCAAATCTGTGAGTGTGGCACCAAATCTGTTAATGTGGCACCAACCTGTGAATGTAGCTCCAAACCTGTAAATCTTAACACAAAATCTGTGAATGTGGCATCAAATCTGTGAATGCTGGCCATATCTGTGAATGTTGCACAAAATCTGTGAATGTAGCATCAAATCTGTGAATGTGGCACCAAATCTGTTAATGTGGCACTAAATCTATGAATGTGGCATCAAATCTGTAAATTTGGCACTAAATCTGTGAGTTTGGCATCAAATCTGTGAGTGTGGCACCAAATCTGTTAATGTGGCACCAACCTGTTAATGTGGCACCAACCTGTGAATGTGGCACCAAATCTGTTAATGTGGCACCAAATCTGTTAATGTGGCACCAACCTGTGAATGTAGCTCCAAACCTGTAAATCTTAACACAAAATCTGTGAATGTGGCATCAAATCTGTGAATGCTGCGCCATATCTGTGAATGTTGCACAAAATCTGTGAATGTAGCATCAAATCTGTGAATGTGGCACCAAATCTGTTAATGTGGCACCAAATCTATGAATGTGGCATCAAATCTGTGAATGCTGCGCCATATCTGTGAATGTTGCACAAAATCTGTGAATGTAGCATCAAATCTGTGAATGTGGCACCAAATCTGTTAATGTGGCACCAAATCTATGAATGTGGCATCAAATCTGTGAATGTGGCACTAAATCTGTGAGTTTGGCATCAAATCTGTGAGTGTGGCACCAAATCTGTTAATGTGGCACCAACCTGTGAATGTAGCTCCAAACCTGTAAATCTTAACACAAAATCTGTGAATGTGGCATCAAATCTGTGAATGCTGGCCATATCTGTGAATGTTGCACAAAATCTGTTAATGTAGCATCAAATCTGTGAATGTGGCACCAAATCTGTTAATGTGGCACTAAATCTATGAATGTGGCATCAAATCTGTAAATTTGGCACTAAATCTGTGAGTTTGGCATCAAATCTGTGAGTGTGGCACCAAATCTGTTAATGTGGCACCAACCTGTGAATGTGGCACCAAATCTGTTAATGTGGCACCAAATCTGTTAATGTGGCACCAACCTGTGAATGTGGCACTAAATCTGTGAATGTGGCACCAAATCTGTGAATGTAGATCAAATCTGTGAATGTAGCGCCGAATCTGTGAATGTAGCGCCAAATCTGTGAATGTAGCGCCAAATCTGTGAATGTGGCACCAAATCTGTGAATGTAGCGCTAAATCTGTGAATGTGGCATCAAATCTGTGAATGTGGCATCCTAAATCTGTGAATGTGGCACCAAATCTGTGAATGTAGCGCCAAATCTGTGAACTTGGCATTCAATCTGTAAATTTGGCACCAGATTTATTACAAAATTCATCCCTGCAATCCAGGAGTGCCTCGACCTGGCCACGGACCCGTGGGGCGTCAAGGTGGAGCGGGTGGAGATCAAGGATGTCCGCCTGCCAGTCGTGCTGCAGCGCGCGATGGCGGCCGAAGCGGAAGCGGCCAGGGAGGCGCGGGCGAAGGTGATCATGGCCGAGGGTGAGCAGCGAGCGTCCAAGGCTCTGCGCGATGCGGCAGCCGTGATTGAGCAGTCGCCGTTTGCTCTGCAGCTGCGGTATCTGCAGACTCTGAGCGCCATCTCTGCCGAGAAGAACTCAACCATCATTTTCCCGCTGCCAATGGAGGTTCTGGCTCACTTTGGCAGCGGTGGAGGCGTCTGCGGCGGTGCCCAAAAAACCGTCGAGAAGAAAGAGTGAGCTCAGCGAAACTGTACGGGTCTTGTGGTGACAGAAGCGGGACTGGAGCTGCAAACTTTGATTTTATTTTGTGAACCAATTGCGAATAAAGTCCGAAAATGGGCGCTCGATTATTGCGATCCAGAATATTTTTATTGTCGATGTCAATTTGGTTTTAATATTGAAACATGTGTTGATGGTGAAGTGTGGGGAATGTGAAGTGTGGGGAATGTGAAGTGTGGGGAATGTGAAGTGTGGGGAATGTGAAGTGTGGGGAATGTGAAGTGTGGGAATGTGAAGTGTGGGGAATGTGAAGTGTGGGGAATGTGAAGTGTGGGGAATGTGAAGTGTGAGGAATGTGAAGTCCGGGGAATATGAATTGTGGGGAATGTGAAGTGTGGTAAATGTGAAGTGGGGGAATGTGAAGTCCGGGGAAATTTAAAAAATATCCACAGACAAAGCTAAATTTCACTATTAGTCGAACACAGAAACCTTTTATTTATTTCTAACAGCACTCTGCACTGGAATCTAATGACTTTTGATTGTGTACAGCAGAGGTTTGCAAGTACTGATAAATGTACTATAAGCTGTATGTCTGGTATTCGTAAATTTTTAAACCAAATAAACACCCACTTACGAGCTAAATTAGAATTCTGTACTGTAATGCTTTTGATGCTTTATTGAAGAATACTATTTTAGTGATAGCTCTACTAAAGAATCACCTGTCTTTTGCAGACGGCGGTGCGAAACGAAATATTTTTTGTTTTCGCATTAATTAAATATATAAATCCAGCTCACACACAGGCATCTACATGTATCTGCATGTAGGAGAGTACATGTATCTCTATTGCGTAAAGAGTAATGCCTATTTTTCATAGTATATTGACCATTGCTGAGATGCCAATGGTCAATTGGGAGTTGTTGGTTGGCCAAGAAACAAAGGGAGAGTGAGGGGTAAATAAAGGCTTTGGTTATCTTAGCTTAAGAAACAAACAATGTTTCTTGAATGTGTAGAAGGTCAACAGTCACGTGTAGTTCATTCGTTCTTTTATTCCTTTCTTTATTGTCTCCCCAATGGGGGCGCAGATTGCTAGTCCACTATACTAAAAAAGATTTTTGGATATCTTCTTATCGAATCTTACTAATTACTTAGTAATTTTTGTTGTAACTTGCTCCTATGATATTCCGTCTACCTTTTTGTCACGTGACTTCACTTTCAATTATAGTGATATCATTCTAATTAAATTAATTGGTTGCACTGAACCCAAGGTTAATTAGCACCTGGTCCGCAATTACTCGTAAATGTATTGTAAATAATCAACTTAACGCAAGATACACGTAGCTTTGGGATTTTACGACTTAACGAATCAGTTGAGTTTGTACAATTATTTTGTTTGAGAAATTTGCAACACAGTGAAGGGAGTGCTTTCATTGTGCACTTCTCTTCTCTAGAAAAATCGATTAAAAGGCTAGGCAGCTATGCTTTCTCCACCAAAACCATTTGATCGGCGAAAAATTTTAAAATGAGCTTTTTTGCTTTAATTAGGGCTCTCAGTTTAAAAAGCCAAACGTTGAAATGCTGTGTAACTCAGTCAGACAAATATTGAACGCGGAGCGCTCAAGTAGACTTGAGCACACTAAAGTTCTGAGTAGCAAAGCTACATGCAGCGATCGCATTTTGGCAAAACAAAATTTCAGTAATTCAGCCAGGAAGTTGGACCATGCAGTGTGCAACAAAGCGGGTGTTAGGGTTCCCGCAGTCTGGGGCACCGAGTCCTGGCGTTTATGGTGCACTTCCGGATGAGCAGAGACCGGAGCAGTTGCTAATTGGAGCAATTATTCTCCAAGCTACAAAAGAGACAGTCAATATTCACTCAGGATGATGGGGTAGAAACCCATAACACTTTGTGGGCATTGTGGTGAGTTAGCGTGCAATATAGCTCCTTCAATATACTCGTAAATTTATTTGCAGCCAAGGCACATCCGCATACATGTATGCGAATTATGGTTTTTTTAATTTGACAGCATATGTCAGGCTGGGAAAAAGCAAGCATAGAGGTAAAGCATAAACATGCATGTATTTCCTACCGATAAGCAGGGCCGGCTTGTGGCTTGCAAGTGTACATTTACAAGCGTATGACATAGTGCATTAATCTATACACTCGAATAGCCCACAGAAAAACAGCCTTCTGTTATAACAAATAAAAAACGAGTAATAAATAATCGTAATAACAAAAATTGCAACTCAAAAATAGATTTCCGATTAGCTATGATGACTTGCATGGGCTAATTTTACTTCCAATAATTTAAAGCGTTCAAATTAGAGAAAGTTATGTATCAGATTAACATGCCTTTTGAGGGAGTTATTTGTATAAATCACGAGGGCCTGAGGCCCGAGGGATTTATGATAATAAATCCCGAAAAAGGCATGTGTAATCTCGTATAAACCATAGACATAAAGACTTTACGGGATATTATTGAATATTACCAAATAAAATCCCGGAGAACGCAAATATTGTCACGGAAAGTCTTTATTTCTATGGATTATCAAAATGTTTGATTAAATTGAACGCAAAGAAAACTCTATAACAATTTTAAACGGCAGAGTTAAGGGAAACTACGAACAAAGAAGAATTATAATAAGAAAGTCCTTCAGAAAATCTCTCGGCAGACGCGATAATTGCACTTTGATAGTCTATGGTCACGGCCCCAGCGGCAGCCGCTGTCATGGTGGGCTAAATTTTCACCACTTGGTATTGGAATCATGCCAGCCGCCTGCTGGGCTGGCGACTGCGGGGTCACGTGATGTGACAGCGGAATTTCCGCAGGCCGCTCCAGCGGCTGCCAGGGCTTTGTGGCAGGACCTGGTGCGATAGCGAATCATCGGGGTACACTACTGTGCCATTGAAATAAGTAGTGCACGAAAATTTTAAGCATCCAGAAAGTTTTATTTGACAAATATCTAATAACTGATGGATAAACATCTGATACATGTAGTTAAAAGAAATTTCTGTTTGTCTGTCTGTCTGTCTGTCTGTCTGTCTGTCTGTCTGTCTGTCTGTCTGTCTGTCTGTCTGTCTGTCTGTCTGTCTGCCTGCCTGCCTGCCTGTCTGTCTGTCTGTCTGTCTGTCTGTCTGTCTGTCTGTCTGTCTGTCTGTCTGTCTGTCTGTCTGTGTGTCTCAAAGATGCAAAAGTGTGTCTCAATGATGCAGCAGTGTGTCTCAATGATGCAACAGTGTGTCTCAGTTATCTAACAATGTGTCTCAGGAATGCTACAGTGTATCTCTATAAGTTCTGCGTCATATAAAGCTGATGGGGTCTGGTGTTACCTCTGACGATTCGTCCAACGAATCGCAGGTCAGCGTATCGAGCCACCTAAGACTCCATCCAGGTCGCGTGATTCCTCAGCTTAGCGGAGCTGTTAATCTCATTCCCGGTGCTCAGAGTCACCCTGGTACCGTCTGGCACGGACCCGAGGGCGAAAACTTTGAAACTCGTTCGGTAATTTTTTGTTCAAACGCCAATGTGAGGGCAGAGCGGTGTAGATGAAGCCGGGATTGCCAGTTCTAACAAATCCGCATGAAGTTTTGAATTCGCAGCTCAACTGGTCATTTCTACTCTCGTAAAAATCTGCCAATTCAGCTGATTTTCTAAACTTTCCAGGAAATTAAGATAAAAGAATAGAAAAATTGGATTGAAACATCTTTGAATAATTATAAAAATGAGATCTTCGAAACAAATTACAAGGATTTCCAAGAATCAAAAACGGCTAGGATTTCCAAGAATAAAGGAGACGATTAGGATTTCCAAGAATTAAAGGAGACGATTAGGATTTCCAAGAATTAAAGGAGACGATTAGGATTTCCAAGAATTAAAGGAGACGATTAGGATTTCCAAGAATTAAAGGAGACGATTAGGATTTCGAAGAATTAAAGGAGACGATTAGGATTTCCAAGAGTTAAAGGAGACGATTAGGATTTCCAAGAGTTAAAGGAGACGATCGGAATTTCCAAGAAATAAAAGGAGACGATCGGAATTTCCAAGAATTAAAGGAGACGATTAGGATTTCCAAGAATTAAAGGAGACGATTAGGATTTCCAAGAATTAAAGGAGACGATTAGGATTTCCAAGAATTAAAGGAGACGATTAGGATTTCGAAGAATTAAAGGAGACGATTAGGATTTCCAAGAGTTAAAGGAGACGATTAGGATTTCCAAGAGTTAAAGGAGACGATCGGAATTTCCAAGAAATAAAAGGAGACGATCGGAATTTCCAAGAATTAAAGGAGACGATTAGGATTTCCAAGAATTAAAGGAGACGACGATTAGGATTTCCAAGAATTAAAGGAGACGATTAGGATTTCCAAGAATTAAAGGAGACGATTAGGATTTCCAAGAATTAAAGGAGACGATTAGGATTTCCAAGAATTAAAGGAGACGATTAGGATTTCCAAGAATTAAAGGAGACGATTAGGATTTCCAAGAATTAAAGGAGACGATTAGGATTTCCAAGAATTAAAGGAGACGATCGGAATTTCCAAGAAATAAAAGGAGACGATCGGAATTTCCAAGAAATAAAAGGAGACGATCGGAATTTCCAAGAAATAAAAGGAGACGATCGGAATTTCCAAGAATTAAAGGAAATGATCAGGATTTCCAAGAATTAAAGGCGATTAGAATTTTCAATTCAATAACTAAGATACGATCAGGATTTCTTAGAAGCAAGGATGATGAGGATATTAAAGAATCAAAAAGGGTCAGGATTTCCGAGAAAAACGATATTCAAATTTTCCAAGAATCGAATACAATCAGGATTTTCAGGAACCAGAGACGAAGCGGATTCCCTTTAGAAACACCAAAAAGATCATAATTTCATATTTTAATAGAAACAATTAAGACAATCAGAATTTCTTAAAGAAACAAAAGACGTTCGGGATTTCCAAGAAACAAAACGCGAGGATAAAAGTTGAGATTACTGGGATATTCAATTATAACGATTTCAGGAATCCGGGGATTGGAGTTTGCAACGAAAATTTATACATGTACATCAGAATAAAACCAGTCAACTTCCGAATATGTCTCACCATTTCCGCAAGTCATGCTCCAAATAAATTTTACTGAAGCCAGTAAGTCGGCCACCATTTTGATTAAGATTCCGACTCAAGCAATGGGGATAATCCTGGGGAACTCGAAATTGTCGGGATGGGTTGGGAATCCAATAATTGGGATCTGAAGCAGATTATATCTGAGCTTGGATTGAGAGATGATTCATGTAGGAAAAGAAAATGTGTAAAAGTTTTTAGAAAAAATCACTTTACTTTAATCAGGGCCAGCAATCATTGAGACACACATTAATCACCCCATGGCGAGTTGAATTAAAAATCTGGTTAGTGACTTCGGCTAGTGAAGTCTCAGCAATCCAAATTTGAGTCTGACAGTTCTCCTACACTAATTGAATTCCATTAACTTAAACTACTAAAAAACACGCTCCCCGACATGATCCCCGACTCCCCTGGTGCCTGACAACTGGAAAATTTGGCATCTCGTTTGAGCATCCAAAGCGTGCGGGATTGGTTATGTCTATGGCAAAATCTCATTTAATCCAAACCTGAAAATCCTTTGAAACTCCACAATAGCAATCCGACCCGATCAGCGCTTCATTTATTTCTCATCTTATCTCAACTCTCCTCTTCATCTTCTCTCCCATCCAACCTTATTCCTCACATCTATCATGGTCGAGCTACACGTACTAGATTCTTTATCTGGCTCTTTAGAATAAAAATGATTGCCGACCCCCTGTGATAGATTAGCGATCCAGTTTTTTAGGGGGTCGAAATTCACACGAACGAAGCATCACGATACCGACACATCGCAGATTGTAAAACTGCTGACACATTGTTATGTTAAATTTTTTTTTCCATTTTTTTGAGCATATGTCATACTACTGTATAAATTGTAAATCTTCATCAAATCATTTCGATCTTGTGGTATGTCTTCCAAACTTGGTCTATAAGTAAAAGTCTCCCGACAAATCCTGAATGAAGAGGAGAGGGAGTCGGGAGAGGGTGGTGTGGACAGACTTAAAAAGATTTGAATGAGGCAGGAGTGCAACTTGCCTGATCTGTGACCTGAGGAGTGCAAAGACGTGGTCTGTTTCGCGTCAAATATTATTGTATATTGTGCATCGCATGCATCAAATATACAGTGTTTACCCTTTGTTCGTGTTGCTCTGTTGCTGCACCGTAAGTTCTTTTTATGTTCTCTATATTTTTCTGAACTGAAAAAGCATTGAACCATAGACAGACACGGCTGGGGCCCAGGGTCGCTTTCACAAGCCCTAAATTTTTCACAACGTCGCAAGACACAAACTTTCATAAGCTCTAAATGTCATAAACTCTAATTTTCACATCGTCGAAAAGTTGTGCACAGTATTTCATAAGCTCTAAATTTCACAAGACCTAAATTTCACAACGCCTAAAAACACTATGGAGATACCATCTTTCAGACGTGCTTTTAGACGTTGTAAAATTTAGGTCTTGTGAAAGATTCTATCTCCATAGTGTTTTTAGGCGTTGTGAAATTTAGGTCTTGTGAAAGATTCTATCTCCATAGTGTTTTTAGGCGTTGTGAAATTTAGGTCTTGTGAAAGATTCTATCTCCATAGTGTTTTTAGGCGTTGTGAAATTTAGGTCTTGTGAAAGATTCTATCTCCATAGTGTTTTTAGGCGTTGTGAAATTTAGGTCTTGTGAAAGATTCTATCTCCATAGTGTTTTTAGGCGTTGTGAAATTTAGAGCTTCTGAAAATAGAAGCAAATTTAATTTTCGACGTTGTGATATTTAGGGTTTGTGAAATTTAGGGTTTGTGAAATTTAGAGATAGTGAAATTTAGGGCTTTTGAAATTCTGTGCATGCCTTTTAGGTGTTATGAAATTTAGGTCTTGTGAAATCTGCTGCATTGCTTATTTTCGACGTTGTGAAAATTAGGGTTTATGTAATATAGGTCTTATGAAAGGTTCTGGTTTCGACGTTGTGAAAATTAGGGTTTGTGAAACGACCCTCCCTCCAAGGACAACTTGATAACTCAGGACCGGAAACGGGACAATTCATGGCGAAAAAAGTGAGGCTCGTTTAAAAGCATTGTTCTATGGCCCATCCAAAGCTACGAAAGCGAAGAAATCTGAGCTGAAAATTGAGTTCTTCGCATGCACTTGCAATTGAGAGAGAGAAAACTTTTATTCTTACTGAAACTAAATATCATGCCGAAAAAATGCAGCGTCATTTTCTGTTGTGCAAACTACAATAGTAACCGTGATCGGAATGTTGCAGTATTTTCGTTTCCTAAAGATGCAACTGAACGAGAGGCTTGGCGACTGTCTCTACAGAAAAATACTGAAGCTGAGTGGACAGTGAGCGAGCCTGGAGCAAACACTTCACTATTTATCATAGTCAGCTCTTTTCCCGTTCTGACTGTTATTTTCCTCTCTGTTTGTACTTCAGATGAAGAAAGAATCGTAAATTTTTCTCGAGTTTCCTTATACATGTGCTGCATGTACAGCTTTCCCATTGTGTATTTTCACGACGTTTACTTTATGTGATAAAACTATTCAACATTTAAGAAAACCGACCCTGCACCCGCCTTCTGACTGCCTACGCTCGTATCAAAAAGTCAAATATGATAAGAGTTTACATTGGCAACTGAAAGCATGAGCATACGGATGGGCCATAGAACAATGGTAGATTGTATAGTATGCAACTGAGTTGAATAATGGCCAAAACTCGAGTGCGCGTAGCGCAAACTGCGGCTTTGTGGTCTATGGCCATTATTCAACTCAGTTGCATACTATACAAGTGCATTGTATTTATACTTTCACTCAGCGCTCAGTCATTATTCCACACTTTTTATCATGCTTCAATTGGCTGTTTTAAGAGTTGTTTTACCCATAGACGACTGAGTTGTGTGGCTTAGTTTGACCATAGACACACTGTGATGAGTGCTGATTTTGCTTGCGTCTTGCAAGAAATCAGGAAAGCGAGTAGTGGGAGAAAAAGCTATTTGTCTTGTCAAACAACTATGGCTATAGTGCATCTCGTCAAACAGTCGCGCTTATTAATTGAAAAAATCTTTCTGTCGACGACTGAACGAACCGTGCGGCGCTACCTAGGAAAAAAACGCGACCATGCAGTCTTCAACGCCTCGACGGCTATAAACGATGCCTGAAAGCGGCCAATCGATTCAGTCGAGCAGCCGACAGTCCCAAAGAATACCAGCTTGGATACTGCGATACCAAAGAAGCCCATCAGACGCATGCCAACTTAACCAAGTCGTGCATCTTTCAAATGGTAAGTTCGGCAACTATACTGGAGCACCTGTATTTCTCTTTCATAGAAAACATTCAACATAGACCAACTCCTTTTGCAGTGCCAAATCATCAGGCTAAAGTGTCGAGCATCTTTGGAAACTGCGGCTTTGAGAACTGTGTATGCTTCACTTTGGGTGACAAATTGATTTTCACATTGTCAAATTTCGACTACAAACTGATAAACTGCACTAGCTGTGACATTTATTATTAACTCTTTTCGTGTAGCTGGTACTTTAGTTTTAATGATTTATCCTTTTTGTTCATTTACTTCTTGTTTTTCTGTATTTATTAACAAAAATACTGAGCGATGGATTTTTTCAATCCAAATGTCTATGGATTGAAAGAGTTTCACACATCAAAACTGTGGAATAATGGCCAAAATATTTTTTCATTGCGTCTGGGTAAAAGTATAATTACAATGCTTTTAAACGAGCCTCATACTTTTTTCGCCATGAATTGGCTCGTTTCCGATCCTGAGTGATCAAGTTGTCCTTGGCCCAGCCGAGTGGGGAAGAAGTATATTCTTTCCGTTTCTTTCTATGGCCCAAAGTCCCTGGCTTCGAGCTCGCCTATAGGCCAAGGAGTTCTATAATTAGCAATAGCCCGGCCAAGTAACAATTAAGCTCTCGCCTCTGAGCCGGGAAATTCGGCCCAGAAGAGAGAAAAAGCGGAAAGAACTTATACTTATGCCACAATTAACCAGGGAACACATGGAGGCTGAAATGGAGACGAAACAGAAAAAGACGGAACTTGATTCTCGATTGGCCTTCATTGATTCCCATCAGTTTCTTCTAAATCTGTTGGAAAATAGGGGCTTTCTGCATCAAAACATTTCGAAGTTTTCGGGAACCTTTCCGCCTACGTTATTCAGCATTAAAACGAGACCAACATTGTCGAAATCGGTTTTGCTATTCCAATTTTTTTGCATAGCATCTATGGGTCTATCTGTATCTGTCTACCTGTCCCTACCTCTCCATGTCTCTACTTCTGTCTGTATCTACCTCTCTGTCCATCTCTACCTCTCTGTCTATCCGTCCCTACTTCTCTGTCTATGTCTCTACCTCTGTCTATCTGTATCTACCTTTCCGTCTATGTCTCTACATCTCTGTCTGTCTCTACCTCTCTGTCTATGTCTCCACCTCTCTGTCTATGTCTCTACCTCTCTGTCTATGTCTCTACCTCTCTGTCTATGTCTCTACCTCTCTGTCTATGTCTCTATCTCTCTGTCTATGTCTCTACCTCTCTGTCTATGTCTCTACCTCTCTGTCTATGTCTCTACCTCTCTGTCTATGTCTCTACCTCTCTGTCTATGTCTCCACCTCTCTGTCTATGTCTCTACCTCTCTGTCTATGTCTCTACCTCTCTGTCTATGTCTCTACCTCTCTGTCTATGTCTCTACCTCTCTGTCTGTCTCTACCTCTCTGTCTATGTCTCTACATCTCTGTCTGTCTCTACCTCTCTGTATCTACCTTTCTGTCTATGTCTCTACCTCTCTGTATCTACTTATCTATGTGACAGGTACTTTTCTCTACCTGTCTGTCGCCTATTTGTCCTCATGTCTGTTATTGTCTGTTTGTCTTTCAATTCCATATGTGCAAGGTACTTCGTAGAACATGAAGCATTAAAACAACCAGACAGTCCAAAATTGTTTATAATTTGATTCTAGCACTGCCACCACAAAACGGAAGCAAATAAAGGTTCAATGCACTTTTATATTTATTGGCCGGCGTTTGTAATTTCTGTATTTAAACTAGGGAAAAACACAGCATATATGCGTACTAATTATAGTTACTGAATATTTTACACTTAAGCTGTTAGGTCTTGTCACGCAAGAAATGCTCTGATGACTTAACTGACTTAGACTATAGTAATTAGCATCAAATCATTATACTAAACTTGCAAGTTCAATAAGATAGCTGTATTAAAGAAATGCAAAAAAATTTTTATGTAAACTTGAGCAAGAATAATCTATTGGAGCACAAATTTGCAGTTAGCCTGTTCAGACATAGGAAATGCACCAGACACTGCACAAGGCATTGAATTTTTACACACTGAAGACTACCAGCATATACCAGACTATTGCGGACCAAAATCTCTAGCAATAGACAGTGAGTCTTATTCAGCTACAAAACACCACAATCTCACCCATTAGACAGTAGAATCTCAACCATTAGAACCTTGAATCTCACCCATTAGAACCTTAAATCTCACCCATTAGACAAATGGAATCTCACCTATTAGACACTAAGAATCTCACCAATTAGACACTAGAATCTCACCAATTAGACACTAAGAATCTCACCAATTAGACACTAAGAATCTCACCAATTAGACACTAAGAATCTCACCAATTAGACACTAAGAATCTCACCAATTAGACACTAAGAATCTCACCAATTAGACACTAAGAATCTCACCAATTAGACACTAGAATCTCACCAATTAGACACTAAGAATCTCACCAATTAGACACTAAGAATCTCACCAATTAGACACTAAGAATCTCACCAATTAGACACTAAGAATCTCACCAATTAGACACTAAGAATCTCACCAATTAGACACTAAGAATCTCACCAATTAGACACTAAGAATCTCACCAATTAGACACTAAGAATCTCACCAATTAGACACTAAGAATCTCACCAATTAGACACTAAGAATCTCACCAATTAGACACTAAGAATCTCACCAATTAGACACTAAGAATCTCACCAATTAGACACTAAGAATCTCACCAATTAGACACTAAGAATCTCACCAATTAGACACTATAATCTCACCCATTAGTACCTTGAATCTCACTCATTAGACAAATGGAATCTCACCCATTAGACAAATGGAATCTCACCTATTAGGCATAGACACTAGAATCTCACCCATTAGACAAATGGAATCTCACCTATTAGGCATAGACACTAGAATCTCACCCAGTAGACAAATGGAATCTCACCTATTAGGCATAGACACTAGAATCTCACCCAGTAGACAAATGGAATCTCACTCATTAGACTCTAGAATCTCACCCATTAGACACCGGAATCTCACCCATTAGACACTAAGAATCTCATTAATTAGACACTAAGAATCTCATTAATTAGACACTAGAATCTCACCTACTAGTCACTAGAATCTCACCTATCAGACACTAGAATCTCACCCATTAGACACTAAGAATCTCACCCATTAGACACTAAGAATCTCATTAATTAGACACTAAGAATCTCACCTATCAGACACTAGAATCTCACCCATTAGACACCAGAATCTCACCCATAAAAACTACAAACATAAGAATCTCACGCAACAGTCTGCAAAAGCATGAGTAACCGCTAATTTAAAAGGTACAGCTGGTGTCAAAGAGAGGACAAACTTCTGAGCAGGCAGTCCAGACTCAAGCGCTGCTCAGGATCAGGCCTAATCAACCGCAGCACCAAATTGTACATGGAATCCAGCATCGCCTGCGGCTTATCGATGAGTCCACTCTCCAGCAGTCTCAGCTTCTCAGCCTCATCCTCGGCGCTATCCATGGAAGCTGGAATCCGTCTCCCAGCCGCCTCGATCAGGCACAGGCCAAGCGAGTAATTGTCAACCAGACGAGCATCCGGATGGCGCTGAAGGTCCAGCGCGTCCATCGGCATGAACCGGCCAGCGCCATCCTCCAGATTGTCAATATCGCGCCAGTCTCGGGCGTGTCCGAAATCGCCCAGCTTGAAAATCAGTCGGTCAACTCGCGATGCGGCCAGCCTGGCTAGGGAGGCGCGCCTCGCTAACGGCGCCAGACTCGGCGGCAGGCTGGCGCGCGGCGCCTTCAACAAGATATTGCCAGTGCTGCAGTCCAGATGCGCCAAGCCCTCGGAGTGCATAAACTCTAGGGCGCTGCCAATTTCCAAGCCTAATTGACGCTGGCGATGAGGCGGCAGGTGGCGACGCTGCTGAGGCGCTGACAGGCTGGTGAGCTGCTCGTCTGCCAGGTAGGAGGCCAGACAGAGGCCGTTGCAGAACTCCAGCTGGATGTACAGCCGGTCGAACTGGACCCAGCAGCCGTAGTAGGACACAATATTGGGATGGTGCTCGCTGAGACTGGCCATGGCCCACAGCTCCTGCGGATATGCGTATGTGAATTATATACCGATATGTATCGAAAATACAAATTAAATCAATAGTAGCCCAGTGGTCAAGCATGGAGCTTTGATGTCACATTAATTAACGGCCTTGATGGGCAACTCCCAATTCACACTGAAGTGTACATGCCTATAACGATAAATAAAGTTAGGGCCGCTGTACACTCCTATGTGAGTGTGTGCCTGCTCAGGGGAGTCGGCGGAATGGTCGCCTAAAGTGTGCCAGTGTGCACACAGCTCCGTTTCTCTAAATAACCACAAAACAAAATCCCCTGGCACTAATAACAATAAGAATTGACAAACAATGACAAATCCTCACCTGAATTCCTTCTCGAGTCTGCGCAGACGCGGTCGGGCCATCTCTATGCTTCCTAGTTTGAGCAGTTTTGATGCAGTAGATGCAGCCATCCAGCCGGTTGATAGCGGAGAACACGTAGCCAAAGGAGCCGCTGGCCAGCTGCCTCGTGTTGGCCAGGTCAGTCAAGTCGAATTCCTTCGACAGACGGTCCGAATTCAACAGTCGCTCGTCCACCACTCGACCCCAGCCGGAGCCGCTGTTGCTGGCGCCGACGGAGTTCGAACTGCTACTAACGGAGGCCGACGGATTGCCGCAGCTCAGCCGGCGTCGGCCGTCCGGAGTGCAGCGGTTGATGTTGGAACCGGACAGGCGGCTCAGCACGCCTGACTGTCTGTACATTCGGAGCTGAGCAGCTCGCAATGTCTGCAACAACTGATCGGAAGCAGACTGGTGCATTGTAGCTGGGGAGGGATGATGCTGCTGCGATGGCGCCACTTGCTGGTGATGCTGGGCCTGCTGAGCATGACTACGCGTCATCAGATACTTCGGCGGCGGCATCAGCAGAGCGTCGGGGTCGACCGGATTAGCGGGGCGGCAGCGGCAACAGCTTTGCTATTGTTATTTTCGCTTTGTTGCTCGTCATCTTCGTCGAATGTTAAAACTCGATTAACGGCCAGATTGTTGCTTCCAGTTTGCTGCTGCTGCTGTTGCTGCTTTGAGTAGCCAAGCATGAGCATCTTAGCTGGCGCCGTCTGCAGCTGGTTATTACTAAATCGACGCAACCGTCTGGACAGCATATTTCGCTCCTCGGCGACAATTCTAAAGAACTGGTTGGCCTGTTCGCGAACCACCGGCAGGTCGCTGCTGCCGCTGCTGCCTCCCACGCTGCAGTCTCCGGCTCCGCCAGCCGCTCCGATGCCAAGCAAGGAGCCACTGCTAACAGACGATGGAGGCGTTGTTGGAGACGGAGTCGACAAACCGACAGGATTGTTGGCAGCAGCCACTGCCTGCTGATGCTGGGGCTTGACGCCAGCAGCCTCGCTAACAAGCGATGGTATTCGAGCTTGTCGAACTTGGCGATACCGAAGTCCCAGCGGTGTCGACAGGGCCGGATGATGCAACAGGTATTGAGAGTCCAGCTGCTGAGGCGGTGTTGCCGCATCGTCTGCAACACCTACAGCTGCCGCTGATGCCTCTGTAGCCTCTGTTGGTGCAATCGCTTGATCAGCGTCTGAGAGACAGCAGACCTCCATTTCCATGGAGCAGTGCTGAGATGTGTCATCAGATATGTCCATGTTTGAGTTGCTAGCATACAAAATCGTCCTCACTTTGCAATGAAAATGGCTGGAAAAGGTCAATTATATACTTTAACATTCCACTGTAATTTTACCTCAAAATCAATAAAAATACCAACATCTCTACCCTACCAATTACACTGCTAAGCATCTGGCTTAGCAGCCAGATGAATAATAATAATTATTACTATAATAAACTATATAAACAACTTATAAACAACATTAAATTACTTATAGTAATATTTCTTGCTAAATAATAAAAAATAATTAACATTCCTTTATCATTTATGCTCTTATCCATATAAATATAATGAATGGAATGCTTGAGCAATAAAAAATATTTAATGCAATTTAACACTTAAACAAGTAGAGTTAATCAACAATCTTGACGATGTGCATGTTAACTTTAGTTGTATTTTTATCTTGTCACAACTAGAAAATAAAAGTTTTTCTTTGTTGTGCTTATGTTTTGAATAATTTAAACATTAAAAAATGCATTCAGCTTGGTTTTTAATCAAGAAAAGCTACTTTTATTGATGGCAACCACTTCCTAGTTTTTGGGATTACAGTTATTTTGGTAAAAAGACATTTTGTTAACAATTGTTTTGGCAACAAGCAAAAGTAATTTTAGAATTCCAATTATAAGATCCTTGGTAATAATTATTATAGAAAAAAATATTGAAAGTGAAAACTTATCTTTTCAATTTAAATGGAATTTTAGAAATAAATGAAATATAAAAATCAACAAAAAACTATAAACTAATATTATAAAATGCCTATTACTAAAATGACTATTAACTAAATAATTCATTTTTAGTGTGTTTGTCATAAAAGCAACTTTATTACCTAAATGACTATTTGTTATTTATATTCATTTATTATACTAAGTGTATAGGTGCCAGTTGATTTTACAAGTTGCTTCTATGATAGACACATTTCACCTTTGGTGAAAAATGGAAGATTTGGTGAGTTGGTCATTTTAGTGATAGGAGGCACTTCATATTATTAGTTTGAAGTTATTTCTATATTGTATATATCTTAAAATTTTTATTGAAAAATGAGTTGACCTATTTTGAAGAAAGATTTGAATTAACATATTGTTTTATTTTTTGCAGATTGTTCCCAATTTCTTCTAGAATATTGAGACATTTAAACCTAGACTTAAGGCTCTATGTTTATGAGGATCCTTATGAAATGAGAAAAGCAATAAGTCTATAGGGGTTTAGAAGTTACAATAAATAGAAAAGACTGCAACTGTATAAAGTCAATAAACAAAAATTTAGTAAATCAATACTTTACTATTTTATAACAATCTAAACTTTTAGGCTTTATTTACCTTAAAATACAGGATAATTTTATGCTAAAAGCTACAATAGCTATCATCAAAAGGTCTTCTTTAAAAGACAAGAAAATGACTTTTGCTTATTACTAAAACAATTGTCATTAAGATATTCTGTTACCAAAAATTATTAATTTAAATGTACAATGTTAGTTTAGAAAGTCTAGCATATAGGCCAACATAAAAAATAAAAAAATTTTTTAATATAGGCCTTAGCCCTAGTGTTCCGCCGTAATTATGGCTACGGCTACGGCAAATTACGGCTACGACACTTTTGAAGCCATATTTTCATTACGGATTATGGTTACGGACATATTTTGAGCTTACGGTTACAGTTACGGATTACGGAGATTTTTCTAGACTTGCCATAATTGGTAGCCGTAACAAAAATTATTTATTTTTAACTGTTTAGTGTTATAAAAGAATTTTTTTATATCAACTTCAACCAGTTTTCATTTTGTTTTACTAGTTATTATTATTTTTTACATTTGTTAAGTTTCTAAATATCTACGAAACTTCTTGAAAATGAAAAACGAATTTTTTCACGAATTTTCTCAAAATTACGGCTACGGTTACGGCAAATTACGGTTATGGACTTTTTTAGCCCATAATGACGGCAAAATTCGGCTACGGAAGTTGCTTCTTTCTTACGGCTACGGTTACGGTTACGGAGGTCAAAACTCGCGGCGGCGGAACACTACTTAGCCCTATTTTTTTTTTATTAGAGGCAGGGGGGTTGTGTGCATCCTGGCGCACTTTAAGCAACATGGGCACACAACCGGCGAGAGGCATTGCTGCCCATTCCGCCGACTCCCCTGAGTAGGCACACAAGCGCGCGGATACGTACACAGGCACACACTCACACAGGAGTATACAGCGGCCCTAACTTTATATTATCATTAGGCATGTACACTTCACTGCGCCTTGGGGGGGTTGGCTCTCAAGGCTGTTAATTGCACGAGCAGAGCCAAGCCGAGATTCCAATTCAGACCCAAATTAATGTGACTGCACTTGGAATTGAGCCTGGGTCGCTGGCATACCAGAGCAGCTGCGCTACCGCTGGGCTACGGCCCCTTTACTTAGCCCTATAGTCTAGAATACTTAGTGCATACGTAAACAAAAACTGAATAGTTACAAATGCATATAAAAAAAATTTAGTGCATGCCTACTCTGAAATCTATGCTAGTGTTGTAACAATAAATGATATTTTTGCATTGTGACAATAAATACCTTTCTGTATTACGTAAAGAATATTTTTGGCAGATAATTTGGTTGCTTTTTATCCTTGCCTATACTAGGGCCAGGGCCTATCTATAGTGGAAAATTTATATGTATAAACTGAACAAACATTTGTTTAAATGCTATGTTACAAGCTTAAAAACTGGAAAGATTAAAATTTATAACTTAGGGCCTAGGGCCCTAGTATAGTATAGTATAGTATAGTCTAGTATAGTATACTTGACTAGACTAGGGCCTAAAGGTAAAGTTAAAAAAAATTAACAAAATCATTGCGACTTTTTTAAGTTAAAGTTTTAAGCTTCTAGTTTTAGACTAGAATTGACATTTTTTATTATTTTAAACATTAAGCTTAATCAATGTTTTAATTTCTCTGCTCTAGGCCTTATTACCTATTTATTACTTGGTCATTTTGTAGACTAGAAATGTTAATGGATAGACAAATAAATAGGCCTAATTCTTAAATAAAGTCAACATAACCATAAGGATAATGTAGGGCCTATATAAAAGCACATATTAATATTTGTCAGACTTAAAGAAGTGCCAGGCCAATAAAAGCACACCAAGACCATTAAATTATTGCCTTTTCTTACTATTCTGTTTGTTGTCTAAAGCAAAAAAGCATAGGGCCTAGGCCTACTGTGACTCGCCTTTGACTGGCTGTGAGTCTGTGACCTGTGAGTAGGCCCTATGGCCTACTATACTAGGCCTACTTATGCGATACTCATTCGTCCTTAATAGGTTTTAGTCACAAGCGAACTAGGGCTGGGTTCGTCCAGAGCTAGGTCTACTAAAAGCTCTAGGGCAATAACTAGGCCTACTAACATGACAAAAGTTGAGAATAGGCTATCTAGGCCTAGGAGGAAGGTTACAGGTTACTCTCGACGCATTAAATAAATAAATATACAACAAAATCTACGAACACAACGAAGCCTTTACTATATATATTTTCCACTATGTAGACTAAACTACTTGTCTGCATCGTACGTAATGACATGCATTTGACTGTAAAGATGTAGGCCCTATAGTATTATTATAAGAGGAACAATTCGGCTTGTCGCTGTACAGTCACGTGCATATATTTAACTAATTTTAAAAAAGTCTTAAACTAAAACAAAATAGACGTCAAAGTCAGCTTTTTTATTAAATATAAAATATGATAATCAAATTTTTTTAGTTATAAAACAAGTATTCATATGCATTTCTTGTACATCATGCTATCCATGGTAACAGCTAGCTTCCCCCCTTATTTACTTTAGGATTTGGATAAATGTAAGAAGCAAGAAGCAATAACGAATGTAGGCAATTAATGCAGCTATTAATAAATAGTATAATATCAATAACAATATGTTATTACATAATACATGCAGTTTCATCGTCTAAATTTTGAAATGTTTACATATATGGCGTATTTTAAGGCTCGTATAGACAATTATTGTTACGTGAAGGTGCAGGTGATCAGGTGATGGTTCTGCACTGGCCCACAAACACGTGAAAGTTTGAAATCCCTAGACTAATATAGACTCAAAAGAATGTGAATTAATTTATTGTAATTGTAAAGTGAGTCTATTTCACATACTAGAAAATTTGGATTTTTATTAGGTTTCTTCATTTCTACGAGCGTACATGTAGATCTCTGTCATGCTTCCGGAAGTTCTCTGTTTACTGTACCGCTCGACGCTCGAAGCTAGTTTAGCTAAGCACAAGCACAGTAGGTACTACGTGCTGTAGATCATTATATGAGCGTCTATATCGTATTTGTGCTGCATGCAAATACATATATGCATGTATAAAGTATTCAATTCCTTCTCTCTAGTCCCATAATTTTTACATGTATCTTCAATCGCTAGTAGGCGACAAAAATAAATTTATACACGTACACGTGATGGCCGTTCCAGCAGGATGATTGATAGAAAAATTATTTGATACTGTTACGTAGAGAGAGGGACTGCACACTGTTTTTTTCAGATCAGAGTATAAGGCGTAATTGGCTATAGCAAAAGTACATATGTTACACATGTATTTTGCGCCTTCCAGTGTTGGCGCCCTCGCGGAGCCCCCTGTTGTTGGCGCCCCCAGTGCTGACGCCCCCGGTGCTGGCGCCCCTGAGTGAGAAACAAATCAAACTGATCAAATTTTATCTCTATAACCGATAGGCCAAGCCTAAGGTATATTCATGACGTAAAAAAAGTCTAACAGGCAATTCAAACGACCAGCGCTGTCTTGTGAATACATATGTACGAATAATGCATGCACACTATTATATACTAGCTTTACTCATATATGTAGGCAAACAAAATAGACGCGACAGACCGCTTGTCGAAGACAGCTGCATCTTGAGTAGTTCACGGGGTGAAGAGGGAGTGAGAGTGAGATGGGGATCTGTTTGAGAGGCAAACGCGCAAATTAAGGCTCCAGCAGGCGCTACCGCTGGAGGGAACTGCAGTGGATTTAAATTTTCTTGGTCTCGGCCTACAAAACTTGTTCGTGAATTCTTTCTCCCAATTTTCCCATCGGATGCTTGCAGCCTGTGGGGATCCGGAATTCCCTGCCGTGTTTGCACACTTTTTCATTCCACGCCTCAGAGCTGCCGTCTGCGCGCGCTGACTTCCAGTCCTGATGGGTGGCACTTTGCTTAATCCAATCAGAGTCTTCGAAGGCGCGTTCTCGTTACACGGGACATCCGGGCCTTTCGAGTTCATCGATGCATGCAAATCGATTATTGGAGAGTAATTACTCGAGGGTGGCGAAGGGCAATTGCTCCGTAGGGAAATTTCTGCGAAGAAAATTGACTTCTTTTGAGCTTTTGGCAATTTCAACCAATGTTACTGGAACAATATTCCTTAATGCGTGTAAATTTGTTGCATTTTCTACTAAAATTTACGTGTAGTGCGTTCTTTTTCAAAGTATTTTTTGTTATTTTGCTTGATTTTGGCTGCTGCAGGCTCTGAGTACAAAACCCCAATCTTCACACAATCTCCACTCTTCACACAATCCCCAATCTTCACACAATCCCCAATCTTCACACAATCTCCATTCTTCACACAATCCCCAATCTTCACACAATCTCCATTCTTCACACAATCCCCAATATTCACACAATCCCTAATCTTAACACAATCCCTAATCCTCACACAATCCCTAATCCTCACACAATTCCTAATCCTCACACAATCCCTAATCTTCACACAATCCCTAATCTTCACACAATCCCTAATCCTCATACAATCCCCACTCTTCCCACAATCCCTAATCTTCCCACAATCCCTAATCTTCACACAATCCCTAATCCTCATACAATCCCCACTCTTCACACAATCCCTAATCTTCACACAATCCCTAATCCTCATACAATCCCCACTCTTCACAAAATCCCTAATCTTCACACAATCCCTAATCCTCATACAATCCCCACTCTTACAATCCCTAATCTTCACACAATCCCTAATCTTCACACAATCCCTAATCCTCATACAATCCCCACTCTTCACACAATCCCTAATCTTCACACAATCCCTAATCCTCATACAATCCCTAATCCTCATACAATCCCCACTCTTCACACAATCCCTAATCTTCACACAATCCCTAATCTTCACACAATCCCTAATCCTCATACAATCCCCACTCTTCACACAATCCCTAATCTTCACACAATCCCTAATCCTCATACAATCCCTAATCCTCATATAATCCCACTCTTCACACAATCCCTAATCTTCACACAATCCCTAATCCTCATACAATCCCCACTCTTCACACAATCCCTAATCTTCACACAATCCCTAATCCTCATACAATCCCTAATCCTCATACAATCCCCACTCTTCACACAATCCCTAATCTTCACACAATCCCTAATCTCACACAATCCCTAATCCTCATACAATCCCCACTCTTCACACAATCCCTAATCTTCACACAATCCCTAATCCTCATACAATCCCCACTCTTCACACAATCCCTAATCTTCACACAATCCCGAATCCTCATACAATCCCTAATCCTCATACAATCCCCACTCTTCACACAATCCCTAATCTTCACACAATCCCTAATCTTCACACAATCCCTAATCCTCATACAATCCCCACTCTTCACACAATCCCTAATCTTCACACAATCCCTAATCCTCATACAATCCCCACTCTTCACACAATCCCTAATCTTCACACAATCCCTAATCCTCATACAATCCCTAATCCTCATACAATCCCCACTCTTCACACAATCCCTAATCTTCACACAATCCCTAATCTTCACACAATCCCTAATCCTCATACAATCCCCACTCTTCACACAATCCCTAATCTTCACACAATCCCTAATCCTCATACAATCCCCACTCTTCACACAATCCCTAATCTTCACACAATCCCTAATCCTCATACAATCCCCACTCTTCACACAATCCCTAATCTTCACACAATCCCTAATCCTCATACAATCCCTAATCCTCATACAATCCCCACTCTTCACACAATCCCTAATCTTCACACAATCCCTAATCTTCACACAATCCCTAATCCTCATACAATCCCCACTCTTCACACAATCCCTAATCTTCACACAATCCCTAATCCTCATACAATCCCCACTCTTCACACAATCCCTAATCTTCACACAATCCCGAATCCTCATACAATCCCTAATCCTCATACAATCCCCACTCTTCACACAATCCCTAATCTTCACACAATCCCTAATCTTCACACAATCCCTAATCCTCATACAATCCCCACTCTTCACACAATCCCTAATCTTCACACAATCCCTAATCCTCATACAATCCCCACTCTTCACACAATCCCTAATCTTCACACAATCCCTAATCCTTATACAATTTCTCATACAGTGTTGGAAGTGGCCAAAAGTCAGAAAAATGTTCGAATTTTCAACAAATTCTAACATTGCGCAACTGCACTGCACTATCAATTTACATGTATTTAGTAAATATCTCTGAAATGAAATGAATGAAAATTGCCTGGGCAAGACCAGTAATTTTCTGGATCTCTTGGCTGCCTCCTTCAGTTCCTCTTGGCGCTGACTCTTTATTCTTTTATCTGACGCCATTTTAGTGCTTTTGGTTGCAGCGCCAGAAGCGGTTTAAGTCTTGGGATTGCGGCGGACTCGGAATTTCGATCAGAGATGCCAAAGTAAAAGGGCTGAATACTAAAACAGGGGTTGGCAAACTCCGGCCTGAGGGCCAAATGTGCCCCGCAAAGCCTCTCTATCCGGCCCTTGGGTCCTTTAAATCTTCACAATAGCAATCCGGCCCGCTCGATGTTTGTGTCTCTTCTCAGCTCTCTCTTCTCATAGTCTCCTCTAATCTCCTCTCCGCTCCTCTCCTCACCTCTCATCTTCTCACCTCTGTCCTCTCCTCTCATCTCCACACCTATCTCCTCTCCTCATCTCTCTCCTCTCCTCTTATCTCCTCACCTCTCTCCTCTCCTCTCATCTCCTCAACTCTCTCCTTAATTTCTTATCCTCTCCTCTCATCTCCTCACCTCTGTCCTCTCCTCTCATCTCCACACCTATCTCCTCTCCTCACCTCTCTCCTCACCTCTCATCTCCTCACCTATCTCCTCTCCTCATCTCTCTCCTCTCCTCTTATCTCCTCACCTCTCTCCTCTCCTCTCATCTCCTCAACTCTCTCCTCTAATTTCTTATCCTCTCCTCTCATCTCCTCAACTCTGTCCTCTCTCTCATCTCTTTACCTATCTCCTCTCCTCTCTTCTTTCCTCTCATTTCCTCACCTCTCTCCTCTCCTCTCCTCTCCTCTCTCCTCGCCTCTCATCTCCTCAACTCTATCCTCACCTCTCATCTCCTCACCTCTATCCTCTCCCCTCATCTCTTTACCTATCTCCTCTCCTCTCATCTCCTCTCCTTTCCTATCCTATCCTCTCATCTCCGTTTTCTCTCCATTCTCTTCTCCCTTCCCTCCTCTCTCCTCTTCTTATCTCCTGTCTCATTAATTTCGACTCTCCACTCCTCATTCATCTCCCCTCTCCTCTCTCTTTCCTATGTTATCTCTCTTCTTGTCTACTCTCTTCTCCTTTATTCCTTCGCCTCTCCATTCTCCTGCGCTCGTATTTCTGTTCTCCATTCCCCATCCTCTCTCCCTATAGCCCGCAGTCATCAGGGATTCCTGGGCGCGCATTTCGCTTAGGGGGCCCAGCGAAGCGGACCGATGCAGAAGGGCAGTCAGGCTGTTCTCAATCTTCTGGCCCTTGAGGTAAAAAGTTTGCTGACCCCTGCACTAAAAGCACTAGGCTTCGGCACATTAGATAAAAACTGTAGTGGAATGGGATCGAGAACAACATGAACTTTTACATCAGCTGGTACCCAAAGCTTCCAAGACTCAGAAAAGCCAAAGCCGAAAATCGGCGGACACTTGCTTGAAATTCAAAAAGGGCACTTGCAGGATCATGCTAAAAAGTGGTGGGGGGGCTCTAGCCCCCCCCCGTGCACCCCCGCCCAGGTTCCGACACCCCTGCTTCACACAATCCCTAATCCTCATACAATCCCCACTCTTCACACAATCCCTAATCCTCATACAATCCCACTCTTCACCACAATCCCTAATCCTCATACAATCCCCACTCTTCACACAATCCCTAATCCTCATACAATCCCCACTCTTCACGCAATCCCTAATCCTCATACAATCCCCACTCTTCACACAATTCCCAAATATTCACACAATTCACAATCTTCACACATCCTAGTCTTCACACAATCCTAGTCTTCACACAATTCCCAATCTTCACATAATTCCCAATCTTCACACAATCCCCAATCTTCACATAATTCCCAATCTTCACACAATCCCCAATCTTCACATAATTCCCAATCTTCACACAATCCCCAATCTTCACATAATTCCCAATCTTCACACAATCCCACTCTTCACCTCGTGACGTCATGAGTAAAGCGGTTTTGAATCGCAATGTCCAAATTCTTTTGAAGTCCGTACAGTCTGAGAATGCAATGCAATGAAGAAGTGCGGATGCAGTGTATATTGTTAGTATGAGCGTAAATATCAAATATTAATAATTTAAAATGAAGGAACTCAATGCTTCTCCGATCCGACAGTTAGTAACGCACCAAGATTAATTACAGTACTCTTGAAATAACCGCCTTTCCTGATTACTTGTTCTTGTTTATAAACGAATAATATATTGTAACAATAGCATCTGATCGCTTAACTTTATAAATACAATAAGCCC
>NIVC01003366.1:15000-60000 GCA_002269645.1 Macrostomum lignano | reverse complement strand
TTGAGCTTGTGAAGATTTGAGCTTGTGAAGATCCAATCTTGTGAAGATTCGAGCTTGTGAGGATTCGAGCTTGTGAAGATTCGAGCTTGTGAAGATTCGAGCTTGTGAGGATTCGAGCTTGTGAAGATCCAATCTTGTGAAGATTCGAGCTTGTGAGGATTCGAGCTTGTGAAGATTCGAGCTTGTGAAGATTCGAGCTTGTGAAGATTCGAGCTTGTAAAGATTCGAGCTTGTGAAGATTCGAGCTTGTGAGGATTCGAGCTTGTGAAGATTCGAGCTTGTGAAGTTTCGAGTTTGTGAAGTTTCGAGCTTGTGAAGATTCGAGCTTGTGAAGATTCAAGCTTGTGATGATTCGAGCTTGTGAAGATCCAATCTTGTGAAGATTCGAGCTTGTGAGGATTCGAGCTTGTGAAGATTCGAGCTTGTGAAGATTCGAGCTTGTGAGGATTCGAGCTTGTGAAGATTCGAGCTTGTGAAGATTCGAGCTTGTGAAGATTCGAGCTTGTGAAGATTCGAGCTTGTGAAGATTCGAGCTTGTAAAGTTTGAGCTTGTGAAGATTTGAGCTTGTGAAGATCCAATCTTGTGAAGATTCGAGCTTGTGAGGATTCGAGCTTGTGAAGATTCGAGCTTGTGAAGATTCGAGCTTGTGAGGATTCGAGCTTGTGAAGATCCAATCTTGTGAAGATTCGAGCTTGTGAGGATTCGAGCTTGTGAAGATTCGAGCTTGTGAAGATTCGAGCTTGTGAAGATTCGAGCTTGTGAAGATTCGAGCTTGTGAAGATTCGAGCTTGTGAGGATTCGAGCTTGTGAAGATTCGAGCTTGTGAGGATTCGAGCTTGTGAAGATTCGAGCTTGTGAAGATTCGAGCTTGTGAGGATTCGAGCTTGTGAAGATCCAATCTTGTGAAGATTCGAGCTTGTGAGGATTCGAGCTTGTGAAGATTCGAGCTTGTGAAGATTCGAGCTTGTGAAGATTCGAGCTTGTGAAGATCCAATCTTGTGAAGATTCGAGCTTGTGAGGATTAGAGCTTGTGAAGATTCGAGCTTGTGAGGATTCGAGCTTGTGAAGATTCGAGCTTGTGAAGTTTCGAGCTTGTGAAGATTCGAGCTTGTGAAGATTCAAGCTTGTGAAGATTCGAGCTTGTGAAGATTCGAGCTTGTGAGGATTCGAGCTTGTAAAGATTCGATCTTGTGAGGATTCAAGCTTGTGAAGATCCAATCTTGTGAAGATTCGAGCTTATGAGGATTCGAGCTTGTGAAGATCCAATCTTGTGAAGATTTGAGCTTGTGAAACGCCCCGATTAACGAACTCACAAGCAGATACTCAACAAGGTTCAGCATCACATGCTCTCTTTCTAGACTGGACATTTGTGGCTATAAAAGAATTCGTGCTTTGAAAATGGGGTATTATTCGTACTTCACTAGAGCTAAGTCAATACAGGCCAATATGGTCATACCTCAAATTTCCATATCTCTCCTTAGCAGCACGCGCAACCAAGGCCAACGGTTGTGCTGCTCAATATCTGGAATGCTCAGATTTTCTGTAAAATAAAAAAATTGAATTAGCAAGTCGGTTATCGCCGTGACCCCCGGCCGTTGAGTAGCGCGCAGCATTTCAACTCTTAGCTCGTACTCTCCAACTCTCCGAATCCACTCTCTTCTCTTCTCTTGAAAACATGCGGCAAGACTCTCGAGACGATCTCTTTGCAGAATTCCGTATGTTGCCCGGGCAAGTGAAACTTTTCATTCGAGAGGGAATCATATAGTGGGCGAAGGCAGCAGGCAGTAGCCGTATAAAAATAATATGAGTTAGTAATATAGTGAAAATCCAATCTAAGTCAAGTCATGCCAAGCAGCTAATAAAAAAGTCTTTCTTTTTTCCGGCACTACCCAAAGTCTCTTGGCGGGCTTGGCGAGCACTTTAATTGCAATAGTATTTTCACTAAATGTAGGTTATCCTATCTTTTTCTGGGGGCTAGATGACTGCTTGAGCTCTGGGTCGAGTCGATGTGCGGTTCGTCACTCAATTGCTGTTTTGCTAGTAGCTGTCTAACAACCAACGCTGACGGAAATTCTGGGGCCCGTGCTATAGAATCAGGAGTTAGGAGCTAGGACTCAAGAGTACTCTTGACAAGGAGTGATTGACTTTTGTGTGCTATAGATTTCAGGAGTTAAGAGTTAGGAGCCAGGGGCCCGTGCTATAGAATACTCTTAACTCCTAAATCCTTAAGAGTGTCCTAACTCCTAGCTCCTAGCTGGCTTTTCTGTGCTATAGAATCAAGAGTAAATTTTAAGAGCTAGGAGGCTCCTTAAGGACGTTAGGATACTCCTTGGTGAATTTAGGAGACCTCATTAAGGTTTGTAGCGTGCTATAGAATAAGGAGCGGAGCGTAGGAGCTAGGAATTGCCGTTTAGGAGTGAGTTTTAGGAGTGCGTGTCCTATAGAAGGAGCGAAACTCATTTCTAGCTCCTAACTCCTAGTTAAGACTTCAAGGGCCAAACTTCACTCTTAGGTTATAGTAGGATCGTGTGATTCGTTTCTTTTTTCATGTTTTCGGACAGTGAGCTAGGCTCGGACGATGAGGGAGCTAATGATCGACGACCCAGACAATTTAAGCAGAGGATTAACTTTTTTGAAGAATATAATAGAAGAATATAATATCATGTTGTCCCAAACTTTATCTCGGACATATTTCCAATCTTTGTTTGGAGGAGTCGGGTCGAAACCAAACTCTTGGCGACATTCAAGGATGACCTCTCTCCACATTTCAATCTTGAGTGCTTTTGTTATTGTTGGCGAAAAAGCACCGAAAAGTACGTCTTTTCGAGCCGCAATCGCTTAAACAAACTTTTTGGTTTGCTTGCATTGTTTGAATTCACGAATTGCTCCTATAATTACTCCTTAAGGTGCGTACATTTAGGAGTTTAATATAGCACGCAGATTGGCAGACTCCTTAGCCAATTGCCTTACGCTCCTTAGACTCCTCCTCACTCCTATGCTGCACTCCTTAAAACAACTCCTAGCTCCTAACTCTGATTCTTGAACTCTATAGCACACAAAATCGATTCGCTCCTTGCTAGGAGCACTCCTGACTCCTAACTCCTTACTCTTTGCTCTTAAATCTATAGCACGGGCCCCAGGAGTTCTTGCAAGGAGTGCAGCCTAGGAGTGGGGTGTGTTCAAGTAGTGTTGCGCAATCGTTTTAGGATGATAGAGAATTGTGTGCTATATCACAATCCTAACTTTACGCTCCTTAAGGATTGAATCTCAGGAGTGAAAATGCAAATTGCTCAAAAAATATCATTTGTGAGAGCCGTCTCTGCACGCAAAGAGGTTCTCTCAAGAGGTCCCAAAGGACACGCCTTACGACATATCCATGTGAAATTCCGTGTGCGTGTGCATTCTCAGGGCCGACTTGATTAATGCTCAAAGGTCCCTGTGACAAACTACATTTTTAAGGTTTGCTACACAATTCAATTCACAACGTTAATGTACGGGTGCAGCCATCATGTCGATTTTTACCACTTTGACTGGCCTTGCAGCTTCTTCACGAGCAAATCCACAGGCAGTGCGGCTGCCTGGACAGCACGATCCCCTTGCCCGACTCGCTGCAGCACAGCAAAGCCGACTACTGCGGTCGCATCCCGGACCCGCAGTTCTCCTTGGTGAAGAACGCCACCGTGCTGTCCAACTCGCTCACCAGTGAAACTCGGCACAGGCTCGCCAAGTTCTACGGCGTCCAGACCGACAGCATCCAGCTGCCCAGCTTCATCAGCGACGCGGAGTTCAAAGCCTTCCTAAGTCGAGTCACCTGCAACATGGAGGTATTCATCAAAGCCGACGAGGTCACCATCGACAAGTGCTTCACGCCGTGCACATTCTACAGCTACGACACGACAATCAGCACTACAAACTGGCCGACCAAGGCCTACCTGTACGAATTTGTCAACGATTTCGCAGCAATTAAATCTCGAATCGAAAGTCGACAGGTGCGTAGGAGCTCAGCGTCGTACCTGGAGCCAATCTATCAGGATCTGAAGCGGTTGTATGAGCCAGTCTACCGAATGGCTCAGACCAACCAGACTGAAGCCAACAGGATGCTGCGGGAGATTGACTATGTGCAGAACAACTTCATCGAGATTTTAATCAATCGAGGCAAATCGAATTTCGATATTGAAAGAATCGAAGAGAAAGCGGTGATCTCGCTCACCTCGCTGCTGAGTCAGATCGGCGGCCTGCTGTCAATCTGGGTTGGCTTGACTTTTGTCTGCATTGTAGAAGTGATCGAACTGCTGTACAATATTGTTGTAATGTGCACCTCAAGACGACTGCCCGAGAATTGACTGCTTCTTGTGACGGTGGCTGGCACTGGGTGTCCATTGTAGCTGAAGCAACCGAGAGGTGTTGGCTCCAGCTCCGGACATCTGAGGTGATAGCGCCTAAACTAAAGGATCTGAGGTGATGGCGCCAAAACTGAAGGATCTGAGGTGATGGCGCCAAAACTGAAGGATCTGAGGTGATGGCACCAAAACTGAAGGATCTGAGGCAATGGCGCCAAAACTGAAGGATCTGAGGTGATGGCACCAAAACTGAAGAACTGAGGTGATGGCGCCAAAACTGAAAGATCTGGGCTGATGGAACCAAAACTGAAGAACTGAGGTGATGGCACCAAAACTGAAGGATCTGAGGCAATGGCGCCTAAACTGAAGGATCTGAGGCAATGGCACCAAAACTGAAGGATCTGAGGCAATGGCGCCAAAACTGAAGGATCTGAGGCAATGGCGCCAAAACTGAAGGATCTGAGGCAATGGCGCCAAAACTGAAGGATCTGAGGCAATGGCGCCAAAACTGAAGGATCTGAGGCAATGGCGCCAAAACTGAAGGATCTGAGGCAATGGCGCCAAAACTGAAGGATCTGAGGCAATGGCGCCTAAACTTAAGGATCTGAGGCGATGGCACCAAAACTGAAGGATCTGAGGCAATGGCGCCAAAACTGAAGGATCTGAGGCTATGGCACCAAAACTGAAGAACTGAGGCAATGGCGCCAAAACTGAAGGATCTGAGGCGATGGCACCAAAACTGAAGGATCTGAGGCGATGGCACCAAAACTGAAGAACTGAGGCAATGGCGCCAAAACTGAAGGATCTGAGGCGATGGCGCCAAAACTGAAGGATCTGAGGTGATGGCACCAAAACTGAAGAACTGAGGTGATGGCGCCAAAACTGAAGGATCTGAGGCAATGGCGCCAAAACTGAAGGATCTGGGCTGATGGAACCAAAACTGAAGGATCTGAGCTGATGGCGCCAAAACTGAAGCATCTGAGGCGATGGCACCCAAGCTGAAGAATCTGAGCTGATGGCGCCAAAGCTGAAGGATCTGAGCTGATGGCACCAAAATTGCCAAAACGGAAGGATCTGAGGTGATGGCGCCAAAGCGGAAGGATCTGAGGTGATGGCGCCAAAGCGGAAGGATCTGAGGTGATGGCGCTAAAACTAAAGAATCTGAGGTGATGGCGCTAAAGCTAAAGTGGTGAAAAATGTTGTATTTTGCACAAAAAAATTGCCCATTCAAATCTACATGTGCTCACTGCGCTCATAGCAACCGTAAGAAGCAATCAGGTCATTAGGAAACTGCGGGCTTATTGTATTTATAAAGTTAAGCGATCAGATGCTATTGTTACAATATATTATTCGTTTATAAACAAGAAGCAAGTAATCAGGAAAGCGGTTATTTCAAGAGTACTGTAATTAATCTTGGTGCGTTACTAACTGTCGGATCGGAGAAGCATTGAGTTCCTTCATTTTAAATTATTAATATTTGATATTTACGCTCATACTAACAATATACACTGCATCCGCACTTCTTCATTGCATTGCATTCTCAGACTGTACGGACTTCAAAAGAATTTGGACATTGCGATTCAAAACCGCTTTACTCATGACGTCACGAGGTGAAGAGTGGGGATTGTGTGAAGATTGGGAATTATGTGAAGATTGGGGATTGTGTGAAGATTGGGAATTATGTGAAGATTGGGGATTGTGTGAAGATTGGGAATTATGTGAAGATTGGGGATTGTGTGAAGATTGGGAATTATGTGAAGATTGGGAATTGTGTGAAGACTAGGATTGTGTGAAGACTAGGATTGTGTGAAGATTGTGAATTGTGTGAATATTTGGGAATTGTGTGAAGAGTGGGGATTGTATGAGGATTAGGGATTGCGTGAAGAGTGGGGATTGTATGAGGATTAGGGATTGTGTGAAGAGTGGGGATTGTATGAGGATTAGGGATTGTGTGAAGAGTGGGGATTGTATGAGGATTAGGGATTGTGTGAAGAGTGGGGATTGTATGAGGATTAGGGATTGTGTGAAGCAGGGGTGTCGGAACCTGGGCGGGGGGTGCACGGGGGGGGCTAGAGCCCCCCCACCACTTTTTAGCATGATCCTGCAAGTGCCCTTTTTGAATTTCAAGCAAGTGTCCGCCGATTTTCGGCTTTGGCTTTTCTGAGTCTTGGAAGCTTTGGGTACCAGCTGATGTAAAAGTTCATGTTGTTCTCGATCCCATTCCACTACAGTTTTTATCTAATGTGCCGAAGCCTAGTGCTTTTAGTGCAGGGGTCAGCAAACTTTTTACCTCAAGGGCCAGAAGATTGAGAACAGCCTGACTGCCCTTCTGCATCGGTCCGCTTCGCTGGGCCCCCTAAGCGAAATGCGCGCCCAGGAATCCCTGATGACTGCGGGCTATAGGGAGAGAGGATGGGGAATGGAGAACAGAAATACGAGCGCAGGAGAATGGAGAGGCGAAGGAATAAAGGAGAAGAGAGTAGACAAGAAGAGAGATAACATAGGAGAAGAGAGAGGAGAGGGGAGATGAATGAGGAGTGGAGAGTCGAAATTAATGAGACAGGAGATAAGAAGAGGAGAGAGGAGGGAAGGGAGAAGAGAATGGAGAGAAAACGGAGATGAGAGGATAGGATAGGAAAGGAGAGGAGATGAGAGGAGAGGAGATAGGTAAAGAGATGAGGGGAGAGGATAGAGGTGAGGAGATGAGAGGTGAGGATAGAGTTGAGGAGATGAGAGGCGAGGAGAGAGGAGAGGAGAGGAGAGGAGAGAGGTGAGGAAATGAGAGGAAAGAAGAGAGGAGAGGAGATAGGTAAAGAGATGAGAGGAGAGGACAGAGTTGAGGAGATGAGAGGAGAGGATAAGAAATTAGAGGAGAGAGTTGAGGAGATGAGAGGAGAGGAGAGAGGTGAGGAGATAAGAGGAGAGGAGAGAGATGAGGAGAGGAGATAGGTGAGGAGATGAGAGGTGAGGAGAGAGGTGAGGAGAGGAGATAGGTGTGGAGATGAGAGGAGAGGACAGAGGTGAGGAGATGAGAGGAGAGGATAAGAAATTAGAGGAGAGAGTTGAGGAGATGAGAGGAGAGGAGAGAGGTGAGGAGATAAGAGGAGAGGAGAGAGATGAGGAGAGGAGATAGGTGTGGAGATGAGAGGAGAGGACAGAGGTGAGAAGATGAGAGGTGAGGAGAGGAGCGGAGAGGAGATTAGAGGAGACTATGAGAAGAGAGAGCTGAGAAGAGACACAAACATCGAGCGGGCCGGATTGCTATTGTGAAGATTTAAAGGACCCAAGGGCCGGATAGAGAGGCTTTGCGGGGCACATTTGGCCCTCAGGCCGGAGTTTGCCAACCCCTGTTTTAGTATTCAGCCCTTTTACTTTGGCATCTCTGATCGAAATTCCGAGTCCGCCGCAATCCCAAGACTTAAACCGCTTCTGGCGCTGCAACCAAAAGCACTAAAATGGCGTCAGATAAAAGAATAAAGAGTCAGCGCCAAGAGGAACTGAAGGAGGCAGCCAAGAGATCCAGAAAATTACTGGTCTTGCCCAGGCAATTTTCATTCATTTCATTTCAGAGATATTTACTAAATACATGTAAATTGATAGTGCAGTGCAGTTGCGCAATGTTAGAATTTGTTGAAAATTCGAACATTTTTCTGACTTTTGGCCACTTCCAACACTGTATGAGAAATTGTATAAGGATTAGGGATTGTGTGAAGATTAGGGATTGTGTGAAGAGTGGGGATTGTATGAGGATTAGGGATTGTGTGAAGATTAGGGATTGTGTGAAGAGTGGGGATTGTATGAGGATTAGGGATTGTGTGAAGATTAGGGATTGTGTGAAGATTAGGGATTGTGTGAAGAGTGGGGATTGTATGAGGATTAGGGATTGTATGAGGATTCGGGATTGTGTGAAGATTAGGGATTGTGTGAAGAGTGGGGATTGTATGAGGATTAGGGATTGTGTGAAGATTAGGGATTGTGTGAAGAGTGGGGATTGTATGAGGATTAGGGATTGTGTGAAGATTAGGGATTGTGTGAAGATTAGGGATTGTGTGAAGAGTGGGGATTGTATGAGGATTAGGGATTGTATGAGGATTAGGGATTGTGTGAAGATTAGGGATTGTGTGAAGAGTGGGGATTGTATGAGGATTAGGGATTGTGTGAAGATTAGGGATTGTGTGAAGAGTGGGGATTGTATGAGGATTAGGGATTGTGTGAAGATTAGGGATTGTGTGAAGAGTGGGGATTGTATGAGGATTAGGGATTGTGTGAAGATTAGGGATTGTGTGAAGATTAGGGATTGTGTGAAGAGTGGGGATTGTATGAGGATTAGGGATTGTATGAGGATTAGGGATTGTGTGAAGATTAGGGATTGTGTGAAGAGTGGGGATTGTATGAGGATTAGGGATTGTGTGAAGATTAGGGATTGTGTGAAGAGTGGGGATTGTATGAGGATTAGGGATTGTGTGAAGATTAGGGATTGTGTGAAGATTAGGGATTGTGTGAAGAGTGGGGATTGTATGAGGATTAGGGATTGTATGAGGATTAGGGATTGTGTGAAGATTAGGGATTGTGTGAAGAGTGGGGATTGTATGAGGATTAGGGATTGTGTGAAGATTAGGGATTGTGTGAAGAGTGGGGATTGTATGAGGATTAGGGATTGTATGAGGATTAGGGATTGAGTGAAGATTAGGGATTGTGTGAAGAGTGGGGATTGTATGAGGATTAGGGATTGTGTGAAGATTAGGGATTGTGTGAAGATTAGGGATTGTGTGAAGAGTGGGGATTGTATGAGGATTAGGGATTGTATGAGGATTAGGGATTGTGTGAAGATTAGGGATTGTGTGAAGAGTGGGGATTGTATGAGGATTAGGGATTGTATGAGGATTAGGGATTGTGTGAAGATTAGGGATTGTGTGAAGAGTGGGGATTGTATGAGGATTAGGGATTGCGTGAAGATTAGGGATTGTGTGAAGATTAGGGATTGTGTGAAGATTAGGGATTGTGTGAAGAGTGGGGATTGTATGAGGATTAGGGATTGTATGAGGATTAGGGATTGTGTGAAGATTAGGGATTGTGTGAAGAGTGGGGATTGTATGAGGATTAGGGATTGTGTGAAGATTAGGGATTGTGTGAAGAGTGGGGATTATATGAGGATTAGGGATTGTATGAGGATTAGGGATTGTGTGAAGATTAGGGATTGTGTGAAGAGTGGGGATTGTATGAGGATTAGGGATTGTGTGAAGATTAGGGATTGTGTGAAGATTAGGGATTGTGTGAAGAGTGGGGATTGTATGAGGATTAGGGATTGTATGAGGATTAGGGATTGTGTGAAGATTAGGGATTGTGTGAAGAGTGGGGATTGTATGAGGATTAGGGATTGTGTGAAGATTAGGGATTGTGTGAAGATTAGGGATTGTGTGAAGAGTGGGGATTGTATGAGGATTAGGGATTGTGTGAAGATTAGGGATTTTGTGAAGAGTGGGGATTGTATGAGGATTAGGGATTGTGTGAAGATTAGGGATTGTGTGAAGAGTGGGGATTGTATGAGGATTAGGGATTGTGTGAAGATTAGGGATTGTGGGAAGATTAGGGATTGTGGGAAGAGTGGGGATTGTATGAGGATTAGGGATTGTGTGAAGAATAGGGATTGTGTGAAGATTAGGGATTGAGTGTGGAATAGGAATTGTGTGAGGATTAGGGATTGTGTGAGGATTAGGGATTGTGTTAAGATTAGGGATTGTGTGAATATTGGGGATTGTGTGAAGAATGGAGATTGTGTGAAGATTGGGGATTGTGTGAAGAATGGAGATTGTGTGAAGATTGGGGATTGTGTGAAGATTGGGGATTGTGTGAAGAGTGGAGATTGTGTGAAGATTGGGGTTTTGTACTAAGAGCCTGCAGCAGCCAAAATCAAGCAAAATAACAAAAAATACTTTGAAAAAGAACGCACTACACGTAAATTTTAGTAGAAAATGCAACAAATTTACACGCATTAAGGAACATTGTTCCAGTAACATTGGTTGAAATTGCCAAAAGCTCAAAAGAAGTCAATTTTCTTCGCAGAAATTTCCCTACGGAGCAATTGCCCTTCGCCACCCTCGAGTAATTACTCTCCAATAATCGATTTGCATGCATCGATGAACTCGAAAGGCCCGGATGTCCCGTGTAACGAGAACGCGCCTTCGAAGACTCTGATTGGATTAAGCAAAGTGCCACCCATCAGGACTGGAAGTCAGCGCGCGCAGACGGCAGCTCTGAGGCGTGGAATGAAAAAGTGTGCAAACACGGCAGGGAATTCCGGATCCCCACAGGCTGCAAGCATCCGATGGGAAAATTGGGAGAAAGAATTCACGAACAAGTTTTGTAGGCCGAGACCAAGAAAATTTAAATCCACTGCAATTCCCTCCAGCGGTAGCGCCTGCTGGAGCCTTAATTTGCGCGTTTGCCTCTCAAACAGATCCCCATCTCACTCTCACTCCCTCTTCACCCCGTGAACTACTCAAGATGCAGCTGTCTTCGACAAGCGGTCTGTCGCGTCTATTTTGTTTGCCTACATATATGAGTAAAGCTAGTATATAATAGTGTGCATGCATTATTCGTACATATGTATTCACAAGACAGCGCTGGTCGTTTGAATTGCCTGTTAGACTTTTTTTACGTCATGAATATACCTTAGGCTTGGCCTATCGGTTATAGAGATAAAATTTGATCAGTTTGATTTGTTTCTCACTCAGGGGCGCCAGCACCGGGGGCGTCAGCACTGGGGCGCCAACAACAGGGGGCTCCGCGAGGGCGCCAACACTGGAAGGCGCAAAATACATGTGTAACATATGTACTTTTGCTATAGCCAATTACGCCTTATACTCTGATCTGAAAAAAACAGTGTGCAGTCCCTCTCTCTACGTAACAGTATCAAATAATTTTTCTATCAATCATCCTGCTGGAACGGCCATCACGTGTACGTGTATAAATTTATTTTTGTCGCCTACTAGCGATTGAAGATACATGTAAAAATTATGGGACTAGAGAGAAGGAATTGAATACTTACATGCATATATGTATTTGCATGCAGCACAAATACGATATAGACGCTCATATAATGATCTACAGCACGTAGTACCTACTGTGCTTGTGCTTAGCTAAACTAGCTTCGAGCGTCGAGCGGTACAGTAAACAGAGAACTTCCGGAAGCATGACAGAGATCTACATGTACGCTCGTAGAAATGAAGAAACCTAATAAAAATCCAAATTTTCTAGTATGTGAAATAGACTCACTTTACAATTACAATAAATTAATTCACATTCTTTTGAGTCTATATTAGTCTAGGGATTTCAAACTTTCACGTGTTTGTGGGCCAGTGCAGAACCATCACCTGATCACCTGCACCTTCACGTAACAATAATTGTCTATACGAGCCTTAAAATACGCCATATATGTAAACATTTCAAAATTTAGACGATGAAACTGCATGTATTATGTAATAACATATTGTTATTGATATTATACTATTTATTAATAGCTGCATTAATTGCCTACATTCGTTATTGCTTCTTGCTTCTTACATTTATCCAAATCCTAAAGTAAATAAGGGGGGAAGCTAGCTGTTACCATGGATAGCATGATGTACAAGAAATGCATATGAATACTTGTTTTATAACTAAAAAAATTTGATTATCATATTTTATATTTAATAAAAAAGCTGACTTTGACGTCTATTTTGTTTTAGTTTAAGACTTTTTTAAAATTAGTTAAATATATGCACGTGACTGTACAGCGACAAGCCGAATTGTTCCTCTTATAATAATACTATAGGGCCTACATCTTTACAGTCAAATGCATGTCATTACGTACGATGCAGACAAGTAGTTTAGTCTACATAGTGGAAAATATATATAGTAAAGGCTTCGTTGTGTTCGTAGATTTTGTTGTATATTTATTTATTTAATGCGTCGAGAGTAACCTGTAACCTTCCTCCTAGGCCTAGATAGCCTATTCTCAACTTTTGTCATGTTAGTAGGCCTAGTTATTGCCCTAGAGCTTTTAGTAGACCTAGCTCTGGACGAACCCAGCCCTAGTTTGCTTGTGACTAAAACCTATTAAGGACGAAGGAGTATCGCATAAGTAGGCCTAGTATAGTAGGGCCTACTCACAGGTCACAGCCAGTCAAAGGCGAGTCACAGTAGGCCTGGGCCCTATGCTTTTTTGCTTTAGACAACAAACAGAATAGTAAGAAAAGGCAATATTTTAATGGTCTTGGTGTGCTTTTATTGGCCTGGCACTTCTTTAAGTCTGACAAATATTAATATATGCTTTTATATAGGCCCTACATTATCCTTATGGTTATGTTGACTTTATTTAAGAATTGGGCCTATTTATTTGTCTATCCATTAACATTTCTAGTCTACAAAATGACCAAGTAATAAATAGGTAATAAGGCCTAGAGCAGAGTAATTAAAACATTGATTAAGCTTAATGTTTAAAATAATAAAAAATGTCAATTCTAGTCTAAAACTAGAAGCTTAAAACTTTAACTTAAAAAAGTCGCAATGATTTTGTTAGTTTTTTTTACTTTACCTTTAGGCCCTAGTCTAGTCAAGTATAGTATAGGCTAGGGCCTATTCTATATAGGCCCTAAGTTATAAATTTTAATCATTCCAATTTTTAAGCTTGTAACATAGCATTTAAACAAATGTTTGTTCAGTTTATACATATAAATTTTCCACTATAGATAGGCCCCTAGTATAGGTAAGGATAAAAAGCAACCATATTATCTGCCAAAAAATATTCTTTATGTAATACACAAAGGTATTTATTGTCACAATACAAAAATGTCATTTATTGTTGCAACACTAGGCCTAGCATAGATTTTAGAGTAGGCATGCACTAATTTTTTTTTATATGCATTTGTAACTATTCAATTTTTGTTTACATATGCACTAAGTATTCTAGACTATAGGGCTAAGGCCTATATTAAAATTTTTTTTATTTTTTATATTGGCCTATATGCTAGACTTTCTAAACTAACATTGTACATTTAAATTAAAAATTTTTTGTAACAGAATGTCTTAATGACAATTGTTCTAGTAATAAGCAAAAGTCATTTTCCTGACTTTTGAAGAAGACCTTTTGATGATAGCTGTTATAGTTTTTAGCATAAAATTATCCTGCCAATCTTAAGTTAAATAAAGCCTAAAAGCTTAGATTGTTATAAAATAGTAAAGTATTGATTTATTTGATTTTGTTTATTGACTTCATACAGTTGCAGTCTTTTATATTTATTGTAACTTCCAAACCTCCATAGACTTATTGCTTTTCTCATTTCATAAGGATCCTCATAAACATAGAGCCTTTAGTCTAGGTTTAAATGTCTGAATATTCTGGGAAAAAATGGGAAACAATCTGCAAAAAATGAAACAATATGTTAATTCAATTTTTTTTTCAAAATAGGGCAACTCATTTTTCAATAGAAATTTTAAGATATATACAATATAGAAATAATTACAAACTAATATTATGTGAAGTGAAGTCCTATCACTAAAATGACCAACTCACCAAATCTTCCATTTTTCACCAAAGGTGAAATGTGTCTATCATAGAAGCAACTTGTCACCAAATCAACTGGCACCTGTACACTTAGTATAATAAATGAATATAAATAACAAATAGTCATTTAGGTAATAAAGTTGCTTTTATGACAAACATACTAAAAATGAATTATTTAGTTAATAGTCATTTTAGTGATAGGCATTTTATAATATTAGTTTATAGTTATTTTTGTTGATTTTTATATTTCATTTATTTCTAAAATTCCATTTAAATTAAAAAGATAATAAAGTAAGTTTTCACTTTTGATATTTTTTTCTAAAATGATTATTACCAAAGATCTTATAATTGGAATTCTAAAATGACTTTATTGCTTGTTGCCAAAACAATTGTTAACAAAATGTCTTTTTACCAAAATAACTGTAATCCCAAAAAACTAGGAAGTGGTTGCCATCAATAAAAAGTAGCTTTTCTTGTTTAAAAAACAAGCTGAATGCATTTTTTCAATGTTTAAATTATTCAAAACATAAACAAAACAAAGAAAAACCTTTTTATTTTCTAGTTGTGACAAGATAAAAAATACAACTAAAGTTAACATGCACATGGTCAAGATTGTATTAATAAATCTACTTGTTTAAGTGTTAAATTGCATTAAATATTTTTTATTGCTCAAGCATTCCATTCATTATATTTAAATGGATAAGAGCATAAATGACAAAGCAATGTTAAAATATTTTTTATTATTTAGCAAGAAATTATTAGTATAAGTAATTAAATGTTGTTTATAAGTTGTTTATATAGTTTATTATAGTAATAATAGTTTATTATTATTCATCTGGCTGCTAAGCCAGATGCTTAGCAGTGTAATTGGTAGGGTAGAGATGTTGGTATTTTTATTGATTTTGAGGTAAAATTACAGTGGAATGTTAAAGTATATAATTGACCTTTTCCAGCCATTTTCATTGCAAAGTGAGGACGATTTTGTATGCTAGCAACTCAAACATGGACATATCTGATGACACATCTCAGCACTGCTCCATGGAAATGGAGGTCTGCTGTCTCTCAGACGCTGATCAAGCGGTTGCACCAACAGAGGCATCAGCGGCAGCTGTAGGTGTTGCAGACGATGCGGCAACACCGCCTCAGCAGCTGGACTCTCAATACCTGTTGCATCATCCGGCCCTGTCGACCCCACTGGGACTTCGGTATCGCCAAGTTCGACAAGCTCGAATACCATCGCTTGTTAGCGAGGCTGCTGGCGTCAAGCCCCAGCATCAGCAGGCAGTGGCTGCTGCCAACAATCCTGTCGGTTTGTCGACTCCGTCTCCAACAACGCCTCCATCGTCTGTTAGCAGTGGCTCCTTGCTTGGCATCGGAGCGGCTGGCGGAGCCGGAGACTGCAGCGTGGGAGGCAGCAGCGGCAGCAGCGACCTGCCGGTGGTTCGCGAACAGGCCAACCAGTTCTTTAGAATTGTCGCCGAGGAGCGAAATATGCTGTCCAGACGGTTGCGTCGATTTAGTAATAACCAGCTGCAGACGGCGCCAGCTAAGATGCTCATGCTTGGCTACTCAAAGCAGCAACAGCAGCAGCAGCAAACTGGAAGCAACAATCTGGCCGTTAATCGAGTTTTAACATTCGACGAAGATGACGAGCAACAAAGCGAAAATAACAATAGCAAAGCTGTTGCCGCTGCCGCCCCCGCTAATCCGGTCGACCCCGACGCTCTGCTGATGCCGCCGCCGAAGTATCTGATGACGCGTAGTCATGCTCAGCAGGCCCAGCATCACCAGCAAGTGGCGCCATCGCAGCAGCATCATCCCTCCCCAGCTACAATGCACCAGTCTGCTTCCGATCAGTTGTTGCAGACATTGCGAGCTGCTCAGCTCCGAATGTACAGACAGTCAGGCGTGCTGAGCCGCCTGTCCGGTTCCAACATCAACCGCTGCACTCCGGACGGCCGACGCCGGCTGAGCTGCGGCAATCCGTCGGCCTCCGTTAGTAGCAGTTCGAACTCCGTCGGCGCCAGCAACAGCGGCTCCGGCTGGGGTCGAGTGGTGGACGAGCGACTGTTGAATTCGGACCGTCTGTCGAAGGAATTCGACTTGACTGACCTGGCCAACACGAGGCAGCTGGCCAGCGGCTCCTTTGGCTACGTGTTCTCCGCTATCAACCGGCTGGATGGCTGCATCTACTGCATCAAAACTGCTCAAACTAGGAAGCATAGAGATGGCCCGACCGCGTCTGCGCAGACTCGAGAAGGAATTCAGGTGAGGATTTGTCATTGTTTGTCAATTCTTATTGTTATTAGTGCCAGGGGATTTTGTTTTGTGGTTATTTAGAGAAACGGAGCTGTGTGCACACTGGCACACTTTAGGCGACCATTCCGCCGACTCCCCTGAGCAGGCACACACTCACATAGGAGTGTACAGCGGCCCTAACTTTATTTATCGTTATAGGCATGTACACTTCAGTGTGAATTGGGAGTTGCCCATCAAGGCCGTTAATTAATGTGACATCAAAGCTCCATGCTTGACCACTGGGCTACTGTTGATTTAATTTGTATTTTCGATACATATCGGTATATAATTCACATACGCATATCCGCAGGAGCTGTGGGCCATGGCCAGTCTCAGCGAGCACCATCCCAATATTGTGTCCTACTACGGCTGCTGGGTCCAGTTCGACCGGCTGTACATCCAGCTGGAGTTCTGCAACGGCCTCTGTCTGGCCTCCTACCTGGCAGACGAGCAGCTCACCAGCCTGTCAGCGCCTCAGCAGCGTCGCCACCTGCCGCCTCATCGCCAGCGTCAATTAGGCTTGGAAATTGGCAGCGCCCTAGAGTTTATGCACTCCGAGGGCTTGGCGCATCTGGACTGCAGCACTGGCAATATCTTGTTGAAGGCGCCGCGCGCCAGCCTGCCGCCGAGTCTGGCGCCGTTAGCGAGGCGCGCCTCCCTAGCCAGGCTGGCCGCATCGCGAGTTGACCGACTGATTTTCAAGCTGGGCGATTTCGGACACGCCCGAGACTGGCGCGATATTGACAATCTGGAGGATGGCGCTGGCCGGTTCATGCCGATGGACGCGCTGGACCTTCAGCGCCATCCGGATGCTCGTCTGGTTGACAATTACTCGCTTGGCCTGTGCCTGATCGAGGCGGCTGGGAGACGGATTCCAGCTTCCATGGATAGCGCCGAGGATGAGGCTGAGAAGCTGAGACTGCTGGAGAGTGGACTCATCGATAAGCCGCAGGCGATGCTGGATTCCATGTACAATTTGGTGCTGCGGTTGATTAGGCCTGATCCTGAGCAGCGCTTGAGTCTGGACTGCCTGCTCAGAAGTTTGTCCTCTCTTTGACACCAGCTGTACCTTTTAAATTAGCGGTTACTCATGCTTTTGCAGACTGTTGCGTGAGATTCTTATGTTTGTAGTTTTTATGGGTGAGATTCTGGTGTCTAATGGGTGAGATTCTAGTGTCTGATAGGTGAGATTCTTAGTGTCTAATTAATGAGATTCTTAGTGTCTAATGGGTGAGATTCTTAGTGTCTAATGGGTGAGATTCTAGTGTCTGATAGGTGAGATTCTAGTGACTAGTAGGTGAGATTCTAGTGTCTAATTAATGAGATTCTTAGTGTCTAATTAATGAGATTCTTAGTGTCTAATGGGTGAGATTCCGGTGTCTAATGGGTGAGATTCTAGAGTCTAATGAGTGAGATTCCATTTGTCTACTGGGTGAGATTCTAGTGTCTATGCCTAATAGGTGAGATTCCATTTGTCTACTGGGTGAGATTCTAGTGTCTATGCCTAATAGGTGAGATTCCATTTGTCTAATGGGTGAGATTCAAGGTTCTAATGGGTGAGATTCTAGTGTCTAATGGGTGAGATTCCATTTGTCTACTGGATGAGATTCTAGTGTCTATGTCTAATAGGTGAGATTCCATTTGTCTAATGGGTGAGATTTAAGGTTTTAAAGGGTGAGATTCAAGGTTCTAATGGTTGAGACTCCACTGTCTAATGGGTGAGATTGTAGTATTTTGTAGCTGAATAAGACTCACTCTGTCTATTGCTAGAGATTTTGGTCCGCAATAGTCTGGTATATGCTGGTAGTCTTCAGTGTGTAAAAATTCAATGCCTTGTGCAGTGGCATGTCTGGTGCATTTCCTATGTCTAAACAGGCTAACTGCAAATATGTGCTCCAATAGATTATTCTTGCTCAAGTTTACATAAAATATTTATTTTTTTGCATTTCTTTAATACAGCTATCTTATTGAACTTGCAATTTAGTATAATGATTTGATGCTAATTACTATAGTCTAAGTCAGTTAAGTCATCAAAGCATTTCTTGCGTCCCAAGACTTAACAGCTTAAGTGTAAAATATTCAGTAACTATAATTAGTACGCATATATGGTCTGTTATTCCCTATGTCTGTGCCATTAATCTACATGCTTTTGTTGTATTTTGTTTAAATACAGAAATTACAAACGCCTGGCCAATAAATATAAAAGTGCATTGAACCTTTATTTGCTTCCGTTTTGTGGTGGCAGTGCTAGAATCAAATTATAAACAATTTTGGACTGTCTGGTTGTTTTAATGCTTCATGTTCTACGAAGTACCTTGCAGATATGGAATTGAAAGACAAACAGACAATAACAGACATGAGGACAAATAGGCGACAGACAGGTAGAGAAATACCTGTCACATAGATAAGTAGATACAGAGAGGTAGAGACAGACAGAGATGTAGAGACATAGACAGAGAGGTAGAGACATAGACAGAGAGATAGACAGAGAGGTAGAGACATAGACAGAGAGGTGGAGACATAGACAGAGAGGTAGAGACAGACAGAGAGGTAGAGACATAGACAGAGAGGTAGAGACAGACAGAGAGGTGGAGACAGACAGAGAGGTAGAGACATAGACAGAGAGGTAGAGACATAGACAGAGAGGTAGAGACATAGACAGAGAGGTGGAGACATAGACAGAGAGGTAGAGACATAGACAGAGAGATAGAGACAGACAGAGATGTAGAGACATAGACAGAGAGGTAGAGACATAGACAGAGAGGTAGATACAGATAGACAGAGAAGTAGGGACGGATAGACAGAGAGGTAGAGATGGACAGAGAGGTAGATACAGACAGAAGTAGAGACATGGAGAGGTAGGGACAGGTAGACAGATACCGATAGACCCATAGATGCTATGCAAAAAAAATAGGAATAGCAGAACCGATTTCGACAATGTTGGTCTCGTTTTAATGCTGAATAACTTAGGCGGAAAGGTTCCCGAAAACTTCGAAATGTTTTGATGCAGAAAGCTCCTATTTTCCAACAGATTTAGAAGAAACTGATGGGAATCAATGAAGGCCAATCGAGAATCAAGTTCCGTCTTTTTCTGTTCCGTCTCCATTTCAGCCTCCATGTGTTCCCTGGTTAACTGTGGCAGAAGTATAAGTTCTTTCCGCTTTTTCTCTCTTCTGGGCCGAATTTCCCGGCTCAGAGGCGAGAGCTTAATTGTTACTTGGCCGGGCTATTGCTAATTATAGAACTCCTTGGCCTATAGGCGAGCTCGAAGCCAGGGACTTTGGGCCATAGAAAGAAACGGAAAGAATATACTTCTTCCCCACTCGGCTGGGCCAAGGACAACTTGATAACTCAGGACCGGAAACGAGCCAATTCATGGCGAAAAAAGTATGAGGCTCGTTTAAAAGCATTGTAATTATACTTTTACCCAGACGCAATGAAAAAATATTTTGGCCATTATTCCACAGTTTTGATGTGTGAAACTCTTTCAATCCATAGACATTTGGATTGAAAAAATCCATCGCTCAGTATTTTTGTTAATAAATACAGAAAAACAAGAAGTAAATGAACAAAAAGGATAAATCATTAAAACTAAAGTACCAGCTACACGAAAAGAGTTAATAATAAATGTCACAGCTAGTGCAGTTCATCAGTTTGTAGTCGAAATTTGACAATGTAAAAATCAATTTGTCACCCAAAGTGAAGCATACACAGTTCTCAAAGCCGCAGTTTCCAAAGATGCTCGACACTTTAGCCTGATGATTTGGCACTGCAAAAGGAGTTGGTCTATGTTGAATGTTTTCTATGAAAGAGAAATACAGGTGCTCAAGTATAGTTGCCGAACTTACCATTTGAAAGATGCACGACTTGGTTAAGTTGGCATGCGTCTGATGAGCTTCTTTGGTACCGCAGTATCCAAGCTGGGATTCTTTGGGACTGTCGGCTGCTCGACTGAATCGATTGGCCGCTTTCAGGCATCGTTTATAGCCGTCGAGGCGTTGAAGACTGCATGGTCGCGTTTTCTTCCTAGGTAGCGCCGCACGGTTCGTTCAGTCGTCGACAGGAAGATTTTTTCAATTAATAAGCGCGGCTGTTTGACGAGATGCACTAGCCATAGTTGTTTGACAAGACAAATAGCTTTTTCTCCCACTACTCGCTTTCCTGATTTCTTGCAAGACGCAAGCAAAATCAGCACTCATCACAGTGTTGTCTATGGTCAAACTAAGCCACACAACTCAGTCGTCTATGGGTAAAACAACTCTTAAAACAGCCAATTGAAGCATGATAGAAAGTGTGGAATAATGACTGAGCGCTGAGTGAAAGTATAAATACAATGCACTTGTATAGTATGCAACTGAGTTGAATAATGGCCATAGACCACAAAGCCGCAGTTTGCGCTACGCGCACTCGAGTTTTGGCCATTATTCAACTCAGTTGCATACTATACAATCTACCATTGTTCTATGGCCCATCCGTATGCGCATGCTTTCAGTTGCCTATGTAAACTCTTATCATATTTGACTTTTTGATAGGCAGTCAGAAGGCGGGTGCAGGGTCGGTTTTCTTAAATGTTGAATAGTTTTATCACAAAAAGTAAACGTCGTGAAAATACACAATGGGAAAGCTGTACATGCAGCACATGTATAAGGAACTCGAGAAAAATTTACGATTCTTTTTTCATCTGAACTACAAACAGAGAGGAAAATAACAGTCAGAACGGGACAAGAGCTGACTATGATAAATAGTGAAGTGTTTGCTCCAGGCTCGCTCACTGTCCACTCAGCTTCAGTATTTTTCTGTAGAGACAGTCGCCAAGCCTCTCGTTCAGTTGCATCTTTAGGAAACGAAAATACTGCAACATTCCGATCACGGTTACTATTGTAGTTTGCACAACAGAAAATGACGCTGCATTTTATCGGCATGATATTTAGTTTCAGTAAGAATAAAAGTTTTCTCTCTCAATTGCAAGTGCATGCGAAGAACTCAATTTTCAGCTCAGATTTCTTCGCTTTCGTAGCTTTGGATGGGCCATAGAACAATGCTTTTAAACGAGCCTCACTTTTTTCGCCATGAATTGGCTCGTTTCCGGTCCTGAGTTATCAAGTTGTCCTTGGAGGGAGGGTCGTTTCACAAACCCTAATTTTCACAACGTCGAAACCAGAACCTTTCATAAGACCTATATTACATAAACCCTAATTTTCACAACGTCGAAAATAAGCAATGCAGCAGATTTCACAAGACCTAAATTTCATAACACCTAAAAGGCATGCACAGAATTTCAAAAGCCCTAAATTTCACAAACCCTAAATTTCACAAACCCTAAATATCACAACGCCTAAAAACACTATGGAGATAGAATCTTTCACAAGACCTAAATTTCACAACGCCTAAAAACACTATGGAGATAGAATCTTTCACAAGACCTAAATTTCACAACGCCTAAAAGCACGTCTGAAAGATTGTATCTCCATAGTGTTTTTAGGCGTTGTGAAATTTAGGTCTTGTGAAATTTAGAGCTTATGAAATACTGTGCACAACTTTTCGACGATGTGAAAATTAGAGTTTATGAAATTTAGAGCTTATGAAAGTTTGTGTCTTGCGACGTTGTGAAAAATTTAGGGCTTGTGAAAGCGACCCCGGGCCCCAGCCGTGTCTGTCTATGGTTCAATGCTTTTTCAGTTCTTTGGCCGGGCCAAAGAAACGATTGGCTTATAGGCCACAGAAACGCATAGTATGGCCAAAAATACAGAGAACATAAAAAGAACTTACGGTGCAGCAACAGAGCAACACGAACAAAGGGTAAACACTGTGTATATTTGATGCATGCGATGCACAATATACAATAATATTTGACGCGAAACAGATCACGTCTTTGCACTCCTCAGGTCACAGATCAGGCAAGTTGCACTCCTGCCTCATTCAAATTTTTTTAAGTCTGTCCACACCACCCTCTCCCGACTCCCTCTCCTCTTCATTCAGGATTTGTCGGGAGACTTTTACTTATAGACCAAGTTTGGAAGACATACCACAAGATCGAAATTATTTGATGAAGATTTACAATTTATACAGTAGTATGACATATGCTCAAAAAAATTGAAAAAAAAATTTAACATAACAATGTGTCAGCAGTTTTACAATCTGCGATGTGTCGGTATCGTGATGCTTCGTTCGTGTGAATTTCGACCCCCTAAAAAACTGGATCGCTAATCTATCACAGGGGGTCGGCAATCATTTTTATTCTAAAGAGCCAGATAAAGAATCTAGTACGTGTAGCTCGATCATGATAGATGTGAGGAATAAGGTTGGATGGGAGAGAAGATGAAGAGGAGAGTTGAGATAAGATGAGAAATGAATGAAGCGCTGATCGGGTCGGATTGCTATTGTGGAGTTTCAAAGGATCTTCAGATTTGGATTAAATGAGATTTTGCCATAGACATAACCAAACCCGCACGCTTTGGATGCTCAAACGAGGTGACAAATTTTACAGTTGTCAGGCACCAGGGGAGTCGGGGATCATGTCGGGGAGCGTGTTTTTTAGTAGTTTAAGTTAATGGAATTCAATTAGTTTAGGAGAACTGTCACACTCAAATTTGGATTGCTGAGACTTCACTAGCCGAAGTCACTAACCAGATTTTTAATTCAACTCGCCATGAGATTTTAATCTCAATGATTGCTGGCCCTGATAAAAATAAAGTGATTTTTTCTAACAACTTTTACACATTTGCTTTTGCTGCATGAATTATCTCTCAATCCAAGCTCAGATATAATCTGCTTCAGATCCCAAATTATTAGATTCCCAACTCATCCCGACAATTTCGAGTTCCCCAGGATTATCCCCATTGCTTGAGTCGGAATCTTAATCAAAATGGTGGCCGACTTACTGGCTTCAGTAAAATTCATTTGGAGCATGACTTGCGGAAATGGTGAGACATACTTTATTCGGAAGTTGACTGGTTTTATTCTGATGTACATGCATAAATTTTCGTTGCAAACTCCAATCCCCGGATTCCTGAAATCGTTATAGTTGAATATCCCAGTAATCTCAACTTTTATCCTCGCGTTTTTGTTTCTTTTAGAAATTCTGATTGTCTTAATTGTTTCTATTAAAATATGAAACCTTGATCTTTTTGGTGTTTCTATAGGGAATTCGGTTCGTCTCTGGTTCCTGAAAATCCTGATTGTATTCTATTCTTGGAAAATTTGAACGTCTTTTTTTCTCGGAAATCCTGGCCGTTTTTGATTCTTCAATATCCTCATCATCCTTGCTTCTAAGAAATCCTGATCGTATCTTAGTTATCTAACTGAAAATCCTAATCGCCTTTAATTCTTGGAAATCCTAATCGTCTCCTTTAATTCTTGGAAATCCTAATCGTCTCCTTTAATTCTTGGAAATCCTAATCGTCTCCTTTAATTCTTGGAAATCCTAATCGTCTCCTTTAATTCTTGGAAATCCTAATCATCTCCTTTAATTCTTGGAAATCCTAATCGTCTCCTTTAATTCTTGGAAATCCTAATCGTCTCCTTTAATTCTTGGAAATCCTAATCATCTCCTTTAATTCTTGGAAATCCTAATCGTCTCCTTTAATTCTTGGAAATCCTAATCGTCTCCTTTAATTCTTGGAAATCCTAATCGTCTCCTTTAATTCTTGGAAATCCTAATCATCTCCTTTAATTCTTGGAAATCCTAATCGTCTCCTTTAATTCTTGGAAATCCTAATCGTCTCCTTTAATTCTTGGAAATCCTAATCGTCTCCTTTAATTCTTGGAAATCCTAATCATCTCCTTTAATTCTTGGAAATCCTAATCGTCTCCTTTAATTCTTGGAAATCCTAATCGTCTCCTTTAATTCTTGGAAATCCTAATCGTCTCCTTTAATTCTTGGAAATTCCGATAATCTCCTTTAATTCTTGGAAATCCTAATCGTCTCCTTTAATTCTTGGAAATCCTGATCGTCTCCTTTAATTCTTGGAAATCCTAATCATCTCCTTTAATTCTTGGAAATCCTGATCGTCTCCTTTAATTCTTGGAAATCCTAATCGTCTCCTTTAATTCTTGGAAATCCTAATCATCTCCTTTAATTCTTGGAAATCCTGATCGTCTCCTTTAATTCTTGGAAATCCTAATCGTCTCCTTTAATTCTTGGAAATTCCGATAATCTCCTTTAATTCTTGGAAATCCTAATCATCTCCTTTAATTCTTGGAAATTCCGATAATCTCATTTAATTCTTGGAAATCCTAATCATCTCCTTTAATTCTTGGAAATCCTAATCGTCTCCTTTAATTCTTGGAAATCCTAATCGTCTCCTTTAATTCTTGGAAATCCTAATCGTCTCCTTTAATTCTTGGAAATCCTAATCGTCTCCTTTAATTCTTGGAAATCCTAATCGTCTCCTTTAATTCTTGGAAATCCTAATCGTCTCCTTTAATTCTTGGAAATCCTAATCATCTCCTTTAATTCTTGGAAATCCTAATCGTCTCCTTTAATTCTTGGAAATCCTAATCATCTCCTTTAATTCTTGGAAATCCTAATCGTCTCCTTTAATTCTTGGAAATCCTAATCGTCTCCTTTAATTCTTGGAAATCCTAATCGTCTCCTTTAATTCTTGGAAATCCTAATCGTCTCCTTTAATTCTTGGAAATCCTAATCGTCTCCTTTAATTCTTGGAAATCCTAATCATCTCCTTTAATTCTTGGAAATCCTAATCGTCTCCTTTAATTCTTGGAAATCCTAATCGTCTCCTTTAATTCTTGGAAATCCTAATCGTCTCCTTTAATTCTTGGAAATTCCGATAATCTCCTTTAATTCTTGGAAATCCTAATCGTCTCCTTTAATTCTTGGAAATCCTGATCGTCTCCTTTAATTCTTGGAAATCCTAATCATCTCCTTTAATTCTTGGAAATCCTAATCGTCTCCTTTAATTCTTGGAAATCCTAATCGTCTCCTTTAATTCTTGGAAATCCTAATCGTCTCCTTTAATTCTTGGAAATCCTGATCGTCTCCTTTAATTCTTGGAAATCCTAATCGTCTCCTTTAATTCTTGGAAATCCTAATCATCTCCTTTAATTCTTGGAAATCCTGATCGTCTCCTTTAATTCTTGGAAATCCTAATCGTCTCCTTTAATTCTTGGAAATTCCGATAATCTCCTTTAATTCTTGGAAATCCTAATCATCTCCTTTAATTCTTGGAAATTCCGATAATCTCCTTTAATTCTTGGAAATCCTAATCATCTCCTTTAATTCTTGGAAATCCTAATCGTCTCCTTTAATTCTTGGAAATCCTAATCGTCTCCTTTAATTCTTGGAAATCCTAATCGTCTCCTTTAATTCTTGGAAATTCCGATAATCTCCTTTAATTCTTGGAAATCCTAATCATCTCCTTTAATTCTTGGAAATCCTAATCATCTCCTTTAATTCTTGGAAATCCTAATCGTCTCCTTTAATTCTTGGAAATCCTAATCATCTCCTTTAATTCTTGGAAATCCTAATCGTCTCCTTTAATTCTTGGAAATCCTGATCATCTCCTTTAATTCTTGGAAATCCTAATCGTGTCCTTTAATTCTTGGAAATCCTAATCGTCTCCTTTAATTCTTGGAAATCCTAATCGTCTCCTTTAATTCTTGGAAATCCTAATCGTCTCCTTTAATTCTTGGAAATCCTAATCGTCTCCTTTAATTCTTGGAAATCCTAATCGTCTCCTTTAATTCTTGGAAATCCTAATCGTCTCCTTTAATTCTTGGAAATCCTAATCGTCTCCTTTAATTCTTGGAAATCCTAATCATCTCCTTTAATTCTTGGAAATCCTAATCGTCTCCTTTAATTCTTGGAAATCCTAAGCGTCTCCTTTAATTCTTGGAAATCCTAATCGTCTCCTTTAATTCTTGGAAATCCTAATCGTCTCCTTTAATTCTTGGAAATCCTAATCGTCTCCTTTAATTCTTGGAAATCCTAATCGTCTCCTTTAATTCTTGGAAATCCTAATCGTCTCCTTTAATTCTTGGAAATCCTAATCGTCTCCTTTAATTCTTGGAAATCCTAATCGTCTCCTTTAATTCTTGGAAATCCTAAGCGTCTCCTTTAATTCTTGGAAATCCTAATCGTCTCCTTTAATTCTTGGAAATCCTAATCGTCTCCTTTAATTCTTGGAAATCCTAATCGTCTCCTTTAATTCTTGGAAATCCTAATCGTCTCCTTTAATTCTTGGAAATCCTAATCGTCTCCTTTAATTCTTGGAAATCCTAATCATCTCCTTTAATTCTTGGAAATCCTAATCGTCTCCTTTAATTCTTGGAAATCCTAATCGTCTCCTTTAATTCTTGGAAATCCTAATCGTCTCCTTTAATTCTTGGAAATCCTAATCGTCTCCTTTAATTCTTGGAAATCCTAATCGTCTCCTTTAATTCTTGGAAATCCTAATCGTCTCCTTTAATTCTTGGAAATCCTAATCGTCTCCTTTAATTCTTGGAAATCCTAATCGTCTCCTTTAATTCTTGGAAATCCTAATCGTCTCCTTTAATTCTTGGAAATCCTAATCGTCTCCTTTAATTCTTGGAAATCCTAATCGTCTCCTTTAATTCTTGGAAATCCTAATCATCTCCTTTAATTCTTGGAAATCCTAATCGTCTCCTTTAATTCTTGGAAATTCCGATCATCTCCTTTAATTCTTGGAAATCCTGGCCGTTTTTTATTCTTGATAATCCTTGTGATTTGTTTCAAAGATCCCATTTTTAAAATTATTCAAAGTTGTTTCAATCCAAGTTTTCCATTCTGCTGAATCAGCTGAATTGGCTGATTTTTACGAGAGTAGAAATGACCAGTTGAGCTGCGAATTCAAAACTTCATGCGGATTTGTTAGAACTGGCAATCCCAGCTTCATCTGCACCGCTCTGCCCTGACATTGGCGTTTGAACATAAAATTACCGAACGAATTTTAAAGTTTTCGCCCTCGGGTCCGTGCCAGACGGTACCAGGGTGACTCTGAGCACCGGGAATGAGATTGACAGCTCCGCTAAGCTGAGGAATCACGCGACCTGGATGGAGTCTTAGGTGGCTCGATACGCTGACCTGCGATTCGTTGGACGAATCGGCAGAGGTGACACCAGACCCCATCAGCTTTATACGACGCAGAACTTATAGAGATACACTGTAGCATTCCTGAGACACACTTTTGCATCTTTGAGACACACAGACAGACAGACAGACAGACAGACAGACAGACAGACAGACAGACAGACAGACAAACAGACAGACAGAAAGAAATTTCTTTTAACTACATGTATCAGATGTTTATCCATTTGTTATTAGATATTTGTCAAATAAAACTTTCTGGATGCTTAAAATTTTCGTGCACTACTTATTTAAATGGCACAGTAGTGTACCCCGATGATGAGCTAAAATCGCACTAGGTCCTGCCACAAAGCCCTGGCAGCCGCTGGAGCGGCCTGCGGAAATTCCGCTGTCACATCACGTGACCCCGCAGTCGCCAGCCCAGCAGGCGGCTGGCATGATTCCAATACCAAGTGGCGAAACATTAAACACTCTCTCATTTGAAAGCTTTAAATTAATAAAAGCAAAATTAACCAATGCGAGTCATCATAACTAATGGGAAATCTCTGTTTTTAAGCTGAAATTTTTGTTACTTCATTTGTCATAATAGCAGTCTGTTTTTCCGTGGGCAATTCGAATGTAGATTCATACACTATGTCATACGCCGGCCCTGCTTATCGGTAGGAAATACATGCATGTTTATGCTTTACCTATATGCTTGCTTTTTCCCAGCCTGGCATATGCTGTCAAATTAAAAAAAACCATAATTCGCATACATGTATGCGGATGTGCCTTGGCTGCCAATACATTTACGAGCATATTGGAGGAACTATATTGCACGCTAACTCACCACAATGCCCACAAAGTGTTATGGGTTTCTACCCCATCATCCTGAGTGAATATTGACTGTCTCTTTTGTAGCTTGGAGAATAATTGCTCCAATTAGCAACTGCTCCGGTCTCTGCTCATCCGGAAGTGCACCATAAACCGCCAGGACTCGGCGCCCTAGCGTGCACCAGCAGACTGCGGGAACCCTAACACCCGCTTCGTTGCACACTGGTCCAACTTCCTGGCTGAATTACTGAAATTTTGTTTTGCCAAAATGCCATCGCTGCATGTATCTTTGCTACTCAAAACTTTAGTGTGCTCAAGTCTACTTGAGCGCTCCGCGTTCAATATTTGTCTGACTAAGTTACACAGCATTTCAACGTTTGGCTTTTTAAACTGAGAGCCCTAATTAAAGCAAAAAAGCTCATTTTAAAATTTTTCGCCGATCAAATGGTTTTGGTGGAGAAAGCATAGCTGCCTAGCCTTTTAATCGATTTTTCTAGAGAAGAGAAGTGCACAATGAAAGCACTCCCTTCACTGTGTTGCAAATTTCTCAAACAAAATAATTGTACAAACTCAACTGATTCGTTAAGTCGTAAAATTCCAAAGCTACGTGTATCTTGCGTTAAGTTGATTAATTACAATACATTTACGAGTAATTACGGACCAGGTGCTAATTAACCTTGGGTTCAGTGCAGCCAATTAACTTACTTAGAATTATATCACTATAATTGAAAGTGAAGTTACGTGACAAAAAGGTAGACGGAATATCATAGGAGCAAGTTACAACAAAAATTACTAAGTAATTAGTAAGATTCGATAAGAAGATATCCAAAAATCTTTTTTAGTATAGTGGACTAGCAATCTGCGCCCCCATTGGGGAGACAATAAAGAAAGGAATAAAAGAACGAATGAACTACACGTGACTGTTGACCTTCTACACATTCAAGAAACATTGTTTGTTTCTTAAGCTAAGATAACCAAAGCCTTTATTTACCCCTCACTCTCCCTTTGTTTCTTGGCCAACCAACAACTCCCAATTGACCATTGGCATCTCAGCAATGGTCAATATACTATGAAAAATAGGCATTACTCTTTACGCAATAGAGATACATGTACTCTCCTACATGCAGATACATGTAGATGCCTGTGTGTGAGCTGGATTTATATATTTAATTAATGCGAAAACAAAAAATATTTCGTTTCGCACCGCCGTCTGCAAAAGACAGGTGATTCTTTAGTAGAGCTATCACTAAAATAGTATTCTTCAATAAAGCATCAAAAGCATTACAGTACAGAATTCTAATTTAGCTCGTAAGTGGGTGTTTATTTGGTTTAAAAATTTACGAATACCAGACATACAGCTTATAGTACATTTATCAGTACTTGCAAACCTCTGCTGTACACAATCAAAAGTCATTAGATTCCAGTGCAGAGTGCTGTTAGAAATAAATAAAAGGTTTCTGTGTTCGACTAATAGTGAAATTTAGCTTTGTCTGTGGATATTTTTTAAATTTCCCCGGACTTCACATTCCCCCCACTTCACATTTACCACACTTCACATTCCCCACAATTCATATTCCCCGGACTTCACATTCCTCACACTTCACATTCCCCACACTTCACATTCCCCACACTTCACATTCCCCACACTTCACATTCCCCACACTTCACATTCCCCACACTTCACATTCCCCACACTTCACATTCCCCACACTTCACATTCCCCACACTTCACATTCCCCACACTTCACCATCAACACATGTTTCAATATTAAAACCAAATTGACATCGACAATAAAAATATTCTGGATCGCAATAATCGAGCGCCCATTTTCGGACTTTATTCGCAATTGGTTCACAAAATAAAATCAAAGTTTGCAGCTCCAGTCCCGCTTCTGTCACCACAAGACCCGTACAGTTTCGCTGAGCTCACTCTTTCTTCTCGACGGTTTTTTGGGCACCGCCGCAGACGCCTCCACCGCTGCCAAAGTGAGCCAGAACCTCCATTGGCAGCGGGAAAATGATGGTTGAGTTCTTCTCGGCAGAGATGGCGCTCAGAGTCTGCAGATACCGCAGCTGCAGAGCAAACGGCGACTGCTCAATCACGGCTGCCGCATCGCGCAGAGCCTTGGACGCTCGCTGCTCACCCTCGGCCATGATCACCTTCGCCCGCGCCTCCCTGGCCGCTTCCGCTTCGGCCGCCATCGCGCGCTGCAGCACGACTGGCAGGCGGACATCCTTGATCTCCACCCGCTCCACCTTGACGCCCCACGGGTCCGTGGCCAGGTCGAGGCACTCCTGGATTGCAGGGATGAATTTTGTAATAAATCTGGTGCCAAATTTACAGATTGAATGCCAAGTTCACAGATTTGGCGCTACATTCACAGATTTGGTGCCACATTCACAGATTTAGGATGCCACATTCACAGATTTGATGCCACATTCACAGATTTAGCGCTACATTCACAGATTTGGCGCTACATTCACAGATTCGGCGCTACATTCACAGATTTGATCTACATTCACAGATTTGGTGCCACATTCACAGATTTAGTGCCACATTCACAGGTTGGTGCCACATTAACAGATTTGGTGCCACATTAACAGATTTGGTGCCACATTCACAGGTTGGTGCCACATTAACAGATTTGGTGCCACACTCACAGATTTGATGCCAAACTCACAGATTTAGTGCCAAATTTACAGATTTGATGCCACATTCATAGATTTAGTGCCACATTAACAGATTTGGTGCCACATTCACAGATTTGATGCTACATTCACAGATTTTGTGCAACATTCACAGATATGGCCAGCATTCACAGATTTGATGCCACATTCACAGATTTTGTGTTAAGATTTACAGGTTTGGAGCTACATTCACAGGTTGGTGCCACATTAACAGATTTGGTGCCACACTCACATATTTGATGCCAAACTCACAGATTTAGTGCCACATTCACAGATTTGATGCCACATTCATAGATTTGGTGCCACATTAACAGATTTGGTGCCACATTCACAGATTTGATGCTACATTCACAGATTTTGTGCAACATTCACAGATATGGCGCAGCATTCACAGATTTGATGCCACATTCATAGATTTGGTGCCACATTAACAGATTTGGTGCCACATTCACAGATTTGATGCTACATTCACAGATTTTGTGCAACATTCACAGATATGGCGCAGCATTCACAGATTTGATGCCACATTCACAGATTTTGTGTTAAGATTTACAGGTTTGGAGCTACATTCACAGGTTGGTGCCACATTAACAGATTTGGTGCCACATTAACAGATTTGGTGCCACATTCACAGGTTGGTGCCACATTAACAGGTTGGTGCCACATTAACAGATTTGGTGCCACACTCACAGATTTGATGCCAAACTCACAGATTTAGTGCCAAATTTACAGATTTGATGCCACATTCATAGATTTAGTGCCACATTAACAGATTTGGTGCCACATTCACAGATTTGATGCTACATTCACAGATTTTGTGCAACATTCACAGATATGGCCAGCATTCACAGATTTGATGCCACATTCACAGATTTTGTGTTAAGATTTACAGGTTTGGAGCTACATTCACAGGTTGGTGCCACATTAACAGATTTGGTGCCACACTCACAGATTTGATGCCAAACTCACAGATTTAGTGCCACATTCACAGATTTGATGCCACATTCATAGATTTGGTGCCACATTAACAGATTTGGTGCCACATTCACAGATTTGATGCTACATTCACAGATTTTGTGCAACATTCACAGATATGGCGCAGCATTCACAGATTTGATGCCACATTCACAGATTTTGTGTTAAGATTTACAGGTTTGGAGCTACATTCACAGGTTGGTGCCACATTAACAGATTTGGTGCCACATTAACAGATTTGGTGCCACATTCACAGGTTGGTGCCACATTAACAGATTTGGTGCCACATTCACAGGTTGGTGCCACATTAACAGATTTGGTGCGTCATCAAATTTCTAAGAAAGCCACTAGCCCAGAAGTCACCAGCCGACCTGCATCATGCCGCTGATGCCCTCTCGCTCGGACAGGATCTCCGACAGATTCTTTGTTCCCAGAACGTTTCTCAGCGTTGTCTGAGCCAGCAGCCGGGTTGATCGGTCGGCGTCCTCAACATTGGTGACGCTCACTACCGGACTGAAGATCCGATAGAACACCACGGCATCGACTGCCACCGTCACGGAGTCCTTCGTGAGCACCTCCTGTGGTGGCACGTCGAACGTCACGGTGCGCAGGTCGACTTTTCGCACCAGATCGCAGCAGGGCACCACGAAGAACAGCCCGGGACCCTTGCCGTCTTGACCGAGCACGCGGCCTAAGCGAAACACTACCGCCCTCTCGTAGTCTGTCACCACGCGGAGACAGAAAATCAAGGAGAATGGAAAGGCCATGGCTATTAGAAGCAGGCTGAAAACGAATAGGCAGCGAGAGCAGAGACTGTCGCCTTTGCTGTCCTCCTGCGACGGGTCGCCAATGGGAGCGGACACTGAGGCGGCCATGGCGGCGGCTTCGGCTTTCAACGGGCCGAGAGGGTCCGCAACAAGACTGGCCACTTGGTGGGCTTGGAGCAGACTGGCTACCGGCCGCTTGCTGCCGTCCTTGCCAGCGCTTGCTGTCGTAGATGCTTTGGAAGTCTGATCGACAGTTGTACATGCATGCAGGCCAAGTTAATAAAGAGATAATAGATTTGCTTTAGTACCATGTAATTTAACATATGTAGGATTGAATTGGACTCAAGAAGTTCTCCAGTGTCTCAATGTCTCCATATGAATCTCAGTGTCTCCATACGAGTCTCTCAGTGCCTCCATATGAATCTCAGTGTCTCGATATGAGCCTCAGTGTCTCTATATGAGTCTCAAGTGTCTCCATATGAATCTCTCAGGGTCTCCATAGGAGTCTCTCAGTATCTCCATATGAGTCTCTCAGTGTCTGCCATATGAATCTCAGTGTCTTCATATGAGTCTTAAGTGTCTCCATGTGAGTCTCTCAGCGTCTCCATATGAGTCTCAAGTGTCTCCATATGAATCTCTCAGGGTCTCCATAGGAGTCTCTCAGTATCTCCATATGAGTCTCTCAGTGTCTGCCATATGAATCTCAGCGTCTCCATATGAGTCTCAAGTGTCTCCATATGAGTCTCTCAGTGTCTTCATATGAGTCTCAAGTGTCTCCATATGAGTCTCTCAGTGTCTCCATATGAGTCTCTCAGTGTCTCCATGGTTCTCAAGTGTCTCCATATGAGTCTCAAGTGTCTCGATCCATGTGAGTCTCAGTGTCTCCTTATGAGTCACAGTGTCTCCATATGGGTCTCAAGTGTCTCTGTATGAGTCTTAAGAGTCTCCACATGAGTTTAAAGTGTCTTTATCTACCTGTGTTCATAGACAATGAATTTTACAAGATTAAACGAAATTAGTAGATGTATTAGGCGAGTACGAAAGAACAAAACTTACCATATTCTTCTCGTGCAATTATTGTTTTAATGAATTTTGTAGGTTTTTTGTAGAATTTTTAAGATGCCAAATGGTACCAGCGTTTCCAGCTTTATATTTAGTTCTCTAACACAATTGTTTCGAATTTTGTTGCACAACGGTTGAACCCAGCAGTTTTGCTAGAGAAGTTATTCTTCACATACAAATGCATGGCACAAAACAGTCCGTTCAAAATACACACTTGTCATTGGTCTTTTTGCTGTTGCAAAAAATGATTGGTCAACGCCAACGGAAATCCCAAAAACGAAAAAAATTATGCAGTTTTTCAGATGTAGCTACTGAATACATGTACAAGCGTATTTTAAATGGATATAGTGCAAGTAAATATGAAAAATTATACTTTAAGAGGCCCTGCTCCAAATGTTCATTTTAGTTATTAATTGTAATTGCAACTTCTCGCGGTGCCGGCAGCGTGACAGTTAAAAAAACTTCCTCGCTTACCCATACATACCGAATACAAATCTGTCGATCTTAGAGAAGCCCTGGATTCTACTGACATGTACTTATTCTAGATAGTGAATGCAACAAAACAAAAAGCTGATTTTTACTGCCTTCAACGTAATATGTGAATGTATCAAGAATTAAAGGGCTCTGCACATGCCATAATTTGAACAATAGAGATTTATAGCCTGCTGAAACAATACACATAACTGGTTGAAACACAAAAAGCACAGTCTATGACTTTACCGTACACGTACCGTTTTTCTGCACTAAATTAAAAATTTGCACTCTACCTGTGCATACATGTATTGTAAATCTAACGTGTCTAATATTCTGATATTAATGACGGCTTTCACATAATTATAGATTAGGTTATCAGATTTTATAAGATTCTCAGTTTAAAAATTCATCTTACTGCCCTTGAAAGCTCTAAGGTCGCTTTAATTTGAAAGTGAAGCGTATAATAAAATATGTAAGATAATGTTTAATTTCTTATTAACTGCAACAAGTATTTATCTTAATTCTAAATTAATAATGTCCATACACATTTATGCAATTATGTTTTAATAAAATTACAATTTTGTTTTAACCCGTTGTTCTCATTGCCTCTAGGCAAATTCTTTATTTGATTTGACTGATTATCGGCAGTTTTAGTCAAACTAGCCTAGATTTATTTATAAGCTTTTAGTTTTATATACAATACAGTACAAACGCTGTTAAAGTCCATACCATATATTAAAAATTGATTGTTCTTATCTATTTGCGTAGGTATCCATGTATCATAGGTATCAGCAAATTTCTACTGAAAATTTACAAAGAGCACTACTGGCCGTCTCACCGTCTGGGCGTCTGCATTTTTCTAGCATATTTTAACAGACCAAAAACCAAAATTCTGAGCGATAATAATGCTCAGTTAGTCGCTATAAGATATCTTCGAAGTGTTACGTAAGGTTTTTGTTGATACTTTTTCAGTAGTCTAGGTCATATCTTTGTTAGTTTTACAAGCACCTAATGTGGTTGAGAAATCAGTTGCATTTGCAATATATTTTATTATTTATCGATCTTTTTATTTCGCAATATGCTTGAATTTTATAAGGTTTTGTTCTAATATAAATTTATAAATAATTTAACTAACAACAGTACAGTACAAAAATCTATACATTAATTTGATATATTTATCTATAAAAACAAACTCTAAAAACAAAGTGCTACCTTAACTCTAAAGATTATAAACCATGAGAGAAATCTTCAATCAAACATAATATAGCTGTTGATTTGAATACGATTTTTGCAACAATGACCGTTGAGGTTTAAAATTGTACATTTTGTTTTTACTGATTAAACGTTTTAATTGTTCAAAATAGTTAAACCATTTACAATAGTTAAAAGACATTGATAAAAAAAATTGTATTTATCATTAACTATATTCCAGCCAAAATTACAGTTATTGCCGCTAAAAAGGAAATAAAAAATAAATAGAGCCAAATAGATAAAAATGGGCTCGGCTCCTTCCCAGTCTCGACCTCAATCTGCCGCCGCCACCGATAGCAGCAGCGGACTCAATCAGACATCAAAGCCGCCGCCTCCGCCAGCGTCCAGGACAGTCAGCGCTCGAAGCTACGCTGACAGAGGCAGATCGGCAACGGCGGTACAGCACTTGACCATCATGCCAAACAGACAGTACTCGCCTGAACAGCTTGAGAATCGCATGAAATGGCGAGACGGTGCGTATCTCTCTCTCTCTCTCTCTCTCTCTCTCTCTCTCTCTCTCTCTCTCTCTCTCTCTCCCTCCCTCTCCCTCCCTCTCCCTTCCTCTCTCTCCCTCTCTCCTACCCTCTCCCTTTCTCCTAAAAATATAGTCTACTTTCTAATAAAAATAATTCCAGATCCCAGCGAGATCGTCAGTGTAACAATAAACCAGTCAGGATTCTCCAAGACCTCAGTCAATATTGTAACTGGCAATGTAAGCTGCAGATTGGACTGTGTACACCTAAAAGTACAAAAATATAGTCCCAATTCTTTAACCCTACAAAAGTCACTCCTCTCATATTCCAGTTTGTCGCATTCTCGTGGAACATCGCTGACTCTGAAGTGGCAACCGCCACGGAGCCTTCTTTGGGGTGCAACGTGACGCAGGTGGTGCACGATGGCGAGCAGTTCCGGCCGGTCCCCGGCGGCATCCACTCCGGCCAGCTGACTGCTCGGGGAAATTTCTCCCATCGCTTTGGTATTGTGGGAGAGTTCACGTTTGTCTGCGCTGGGATTCGCTGCCAGCCGCTAACTGTTCGAGTTTCGGAGCGCCCGCCGTTTCAGATTGAGTTCGCTGCTGATCGTGGCTTCTCAGTTGAGTCCGCGGATTTGGAGGCCGGAGAATCGGTGAAATGGCTCTGGCGGGATTTGCCTGCGGAGATGCGGGTGTTGCCGGCTGAGCTGTGCATCAACTGTGGACTACGGCAGTCTGATGGGTCCGGTTCGGAAAGGTACCTGAGTAATTTGTTGGATAGTTAGTTAGTTATTTAGTTAGTTAGTTAGTTATTTAGTTAGTTAGTTAGTTAGTTAGTTAGTTAGTTATTTAGTTAGTTAGTTAGTTAGTTAGTTAGTTAGTTAGTTAGTTAGTTAGTTAGTTAGTTAGTTAGTTAGTTAGTTAGTTAGTTAGTTAGTTAGTTAGTTAGTTAGTTAGTTAGTTGGTTAGTTAGTTAGTTAGTTTTTTAGTTAGTTAGTTAGTTAGTTAGTTAGTTAGTTAGTTACTTAGTTAGTTAGTTAGTTAGTTAGTTAGTTAGTTAGTTAGTTAGTTAGTTAGTTAGCTAGTTAGTTAGTTAGTTAGTTAGTTAGTTAGTTAGTTACTTAGTTAGTTAGTTAGTTAGTTAGTTAGTTAGTTAGTTAATTAGTTACTTAGTTAGTTAGTTAGTTAGTTAGTTAGTTAGTTAGTTAGTTAGTTAGTTAGTTAGTTATTTAGTTAGTTAGTCAGTCAGTCAGTCAGTCAGTCAGTCAGTCAGTCAGTTAGTCAGTCAGTTAGTTAGATACTCGTAGTAAGATCAGATTTGCTCTCAAAGTAAGTAATATTTATTTATACTCGTACAAAAGGCATCGATGCCATGGTACAATTAAAAGTAAACGGCAGGAGTAACTATACTTTAATTTTACCTTTAAAAATCATCACCATCTTTGGAGTAAAATTTGTTCAATCCTCAACGATCTACACCCAGTCTCACTCTACTCCAGCTTCTCCAATCGACAAGTGTTTGCTTGAGCACAGCGTCTCTCATTCTGTCCATGTCGTCTTCACTTAGCTCACTTCCCATTCCGCTTACTATAACTATACGAAGTACTTCAGACTCCGTTTCCATGGCAACTCAGACTCCGATACAGAGAGAAAGAGAAAAACTGCTAATGTTCCAACTGCACAGAGTATCAAATTTCCTGCAGAGACTCAAAATCAATATTTCTGAATATACTCGAACCATTTTTTCAGTAAGAAAAACCCACCAACTTGCAGCGGAAGTTTTGAGCAGCAATTTAAGTAAGTTGTTCCCAATTTTTTAAAGTACAAAGTTTTGTGTTCACAGACTTCAAGATGATGTTTTTATTCTGTGTTTTCAGCCAACCGGGAATTTATTATTTTGTAACTGAGAGTAGCAAAGAAGAGTTGAATGGACATTTGAGCACTGTTCGAGTGAGGGACTGCTACAGGTGAGAATTCGTTGTCCTTGATGCCCGTCTTTGTTATTTACTAGATGTGATGTAGATTTATTGATCGACTACATGTAGATGTACCTTAGGACATACTGTAGAATATTTTATAATTACCCTGCATATGTTTTCTATATTTAAATGTACAATAGATATTCTCTAGACTTAGCATAGATATGTTGCAGATATTCTCTAGACTTAGCATAGATATGCTGCAGATATTCTCTAGACTTAGCATAGATATGCTGCAGATATTCTCTAGACTTAGCGTAGATATGCTGCAGATATTCTCTAGACTTAGCATAGATATGCTGCAGATATTCTCTAGACTTAGCATAGATATGCTGCAGATATTCTCTAGACTTAGCATAGATATGCTGCAGATATTCTCTAGACTTAGCATAGATATGCTGCAGATATTCTCTAGATTTACCTAGATTCACAGTCTCTAGCTTATCTCTAGACTGACATAATTTAAGCTTATCTCTAGACTGACATAATTTAAGCTTATCTCTAGACTGACATAATTTAAGCTTATCTCTAGACTGACATAATTTAAGCTTATCTCTAGACTGACATAATTTAAGCTTATCTCTAGACTGACATAATTTAAGCTTATCTCTAGACTGACATAATTTAAATATTCTCTAGATTTACAGTAGATATGCCTTAGATATTCTCTAGCTTTAACAGAAAAAGCACCACAAAAACTCCGCCACAAAAGGGAGCACCGGGTTCGAATCCGCGACGACGGCTTTGACCCGCCCATAACGTTTATCAGCGTTGGCGACCGAGTCTGGTTCGAGTGGGGCGGTGGCGGCTCCGACATCTGCCAGTTTCGACACGCGCCGTTTGAGATTTCCGCTGACAGATCCGGACCCGAGTTTAAGGTGTCTACCCTGTGTCTACCCTGTGTCTACCCTGTGTCTACCCTGTGTCTACCCTGACATGTCTACTCTGTGTCTACCTGTGTCTACCTGTGTCTACCCTGTGTCTACCCTGTGTCTACCCTGTGTCTACCCTGTGTCCACCCTATGTCTACCCTGTGTCTACCCTGTGTCTACCCTGTGTCCACCCTATGTCTACCCTGTGTCTACCCTGTGTCTACCCTGTGTCCACCCTATGTCTACCCTGTGTCTACCCTGTGTCTACCCTGTGTCTACCCTGTGTCCACCCTTGCCCTGTGTCTACCCTGTGTCTACCCTGACATGTCTACTCTGTGTCTACCCTGTGTCTACCCTGTGTCTACCCTGTGTCTACCCTGTGTCCACCCTATGTCTACCCTGTGTCTACCTATGTCTACCCCTTGTCTATTACATATCTATCCCGGGATGTGTCTCTTTTATAACATCTACCGGTGTCTATCCAATTTTCAACTCAATCCTATAGCTCCTACTATCCCATGTACATATTTTTTTGATTTCTGTCTTGTCGTATAAATCTTCTGTAACCTAAAATACGAGTCATTGAAATCTTTCTCATTAATTTATTCTCTTTCATGCCTCATTATTTTACTTATATCAGTAGGCAAGTAGCGAATTTTTATCACATTTTTGCACAAATTTGTAACGAAACTCGCCGCCCACGCAGCCAACCCAGGCCGCCTACCGCTGGCAGCGCGCCAGCCGATGCGGCCTGATGGCGCACGATTTTCTAAGAATCATCAAGCCGGACGCCACCTGCTACGTCAGCCATTTCGCCGACCTGTCGGCGGCCACTGTTGGCAAACTGCGTCGCAGATCAGGCAAATTGGGATCAATTGTCGTGTCGGTCAGGCCGGCTCAAGTTGAAGTTCGAGTTGATGAAGCTGGGCGTTTTCAGCCGGATTTTCTCAGCCTCTCGGTCGGTGATTCGGTGCTGCTCGAGCTGCAGGGCGAGGCCAATAAGCGACTGACCGACTTGAAACTTGTTGGCGGAACGGCGCTTAGCAACGATGAAGTTGAAAATTGGCGGAAGCTGGGGAACTCCGGAGATGATGGCGAGAGTTTCGGCTGCTCAGGTGAGAGCTGAGTTGGCGTTTCTAAAATTCAAAATATTTGACTTATCTTCTTCAAAATTTGCTATTAGTTCTTCAAAACTTAAGACATTGACATTGACATTTAAGACATTGAGACAGGCACTGAGACAGGCACTGAGACAGGCACTGAGACAGGCACTGAGACAGGCAATGAGACAGGCACTGAGACAGGCACTGAGACAGGCACTGAGACAGGCACTGAGACAGGCACTGAGACAGGCACTGAGACAGGCACTAAAACAGACACTGAGACAGGCACTGAGACAGGCACTGAGACAGGCACTGAGACAGGCACTAAAACAGACACTGAGACAGGCACTGAGACAGGCACTGAGACAGGCACTGAGACAGGCACTAAAACAGACACTGAGACAGGCACTGAGACAGGCACTGAAACAGACACTGAGACAGGCACTAAAACAGACACTGAGACAGGCACTGAGACAGGCACTGAGACAGGCACTGAAACAGGCAATGAGACAGGCACTAAAACAGACACTAAAACAGACACTGAGACAGACACTGAGACAGACACCGAGACAGGCACTGAAACAGGCACTGAGACAGGCACTGAGACAGGCACTGAGACAGGCACTGAAACAAGCAATGAGACAGGCACTAAAACAGACACTAAAACAGACACTGAGACAGGCACTGAAACAGGCACTGAGACAGGCACTGAAACAGGCACTGAGACAGGCACTGAAACAGGCACTGAGACAGGCACTGAAACAGGCAATGAGACAGGCACTAAAACAGACACTAAAACAGACACTGAGACAGACACTGAGACAGGCACTAAAACAGACACTAAAACAGACACTGAGACAGACACTGAAACAGGCACTGAGACAGGCACTGAAACAGGCAATGAGACAGGCACTAAAACAGACACTAAAACAGACACTGAGACAGACACTGAGACAGGCACTAAAACAGACACTAAAACAGACACTGAGACAGACACTGAAACAGGCACTGAGACAGGCATTGAAACAGGCACTGAGACAGGCACTGAAACAGGCACTGAGACAGGCACTGAAACAGGCACTGAGACAGGCACTGAAACAGGCACTGAGACAGGCACTGAAACAGGCAATGAGACAGGCACTAAAACAGACACTGAGACAGACACTGAGACAGACACTAAGTGAGCTCAGGTGAGAACGGAGTTTCAAAGCATTCGATAAATCTTCTTTAAAAATTGTTGCATTTTTGGTTCAATTTCGTACTGCAGACTGCAAGCAGCTCAAGCCGGCAACTGCCAAGCAGCTTCCACAAGTCAGTGCAATCTTTTTAAATTCTAAATGTTGCTCTACGCCAATGGGAGTTCGGCATTTCCGTTGGCATGGCAACGATGACAACGTGCTTAGTGTCATCTCTAGGCCGGGTTGTCAGGTAAGAATTCGTGTACATGCGTGAACCTTGATTGTCCTTGTACACCTCTGCATACTCATCCACTTACCGGTCCGCACACCTTCAGACTCGCACTGTCCGCCTGACCGACTCCGGAAGCTTCGAACCGTCCGAGATCTTCGTCCAGCCCGGAGACTCCCTGCTGTGCAGCTGGCAGACCGGCAGGCGGACCCTGCAGTTCGCCGACACAATCGGCGAAGTCGATGAATCATCTACCGACACCGACAGCCAGCAGAAACTCGGACAGTCCATCGATGGACCCTGCGTGCTGTCGTTTCACCTGCCGGAGCTCAGCGACCGCAGCGATGCTGCCAGCGACAATCGAGTGCATCGAAGCAGATTCGACCTGACCAGCGACTCCGGCAGCCAGCTTCGGGTACATCGCCGATCAACCGCAGGGCAGAGACAAATCCGACTGATGGATCTGACCACCAAGTCCGTAAGCCGAACGACAGTTCTCGCTCAGCTTGGCGACCTGGCCGTCTGGATGTTCAACAGTCCCGATGACGCCGTGAAAGCGGTGCAATCTCTGAACGCCAAGTCTTTGGATGTTAAAAGCCGCATTGTCGAGCAGTGTCTCGACAGTCCAGGACCTGTCACCGTGTCCAATGTCAGCTTGTTCGTGGCGCAAGATGCTGACAGGTCAATGCAAGAGCTGGACTTTGATGCCACAGTGGGAATGTCGGTTAGCACAGGGAAGGTCCGTCCCAGCCTGGTCACCGTACCGAGAGGAGGCTGCGTCCTCATCAGTCTCACCGGTTCCATCAACTCTGAACAACCGAATTCCGAACTGCATAAGATCGACAATGATGGAAAAAAGTCGGCAAATAAACAAAATAACGAGGACGGCGTAAAAATTGACAAAATCAATCCGAAAAAATTTCGTTGCATCTTCAATCGGTGCGGTATCTACCGGTTCGCGATAATGACGGAGTCTGGAAGCACAGGCGGCGGACTAGCCTGCGTCATTGTCCTGTGGCGACCCGAGCTGACGCCGAAGCCTCAGCTGGATTGGTCGGCTGGAAAGCCACAGTTCCGCTGCAGTCGGGCTGAGGACGCGGGGGAACCGGTAGACGTGTACTTCACCACCGATGGGTCCTGTCCGTGGCCGCACAGAGAGTCTGTTCGAGTGAGCAATTTGAACATTCGCAAGAGATGTAGAACTAAAGGGATCATGAAGACAGCTCTAAAGATAGAAAGATAATATTGACATCAGGGTAGACTGTGGGAAACACTAAAGGATAGACAATAAGACAGCTGAGACAGACATTGAGACAGACACTGAGACAGAAACTGAGACAGACACTGAGACAGACACTGAGACAGACACTGAGACAGAAACTGAGACAGACACTGAGACAGACACTGAGACAGACACTGAGACAGACACTGAGACAGACACTGAGACAGACACTGAGGCACTGAGACAGACACTGAAACAGACAGAGACAGACACTGAAACAGACACTCAGACACTGAGACAGGCACTGAGACAGGCACTGAGACAGACACTGAGACAGAAACTGAGACAGACACTGAGACAGACACTGAGACAGACACTGAGACAGACACTGAGACAGACACTGAGACAGACACTGAGACAGACACTGAGACAGACACTGAGGCACTGAGACAGACACTGAAACAGACAGAGACAGACACTGAAACAGACACTCAGACACTGAGACAGGCACTGAGACAGGCACTGAGACAGACACTGAGACAGAAACTGAGACAGACACTGAGACAGACACTGAGACAGACACTGAGACAGACACTGAGACAGACACTGAGACAGACACTGAGACAGACACTGAGACAGACACTGAGGCACTGAGACAGACACTGAAACAGACAGAGACAGACACTGAAACAGACACTCAGACACTGAGACAGGCACTGAGACAGGCACTGAGACAGACACTGAGACAGAAACTGAGACAGACACTGAGACAGACACTGAGACAGACACTGAGACAGACACTGAGACAGACACTGAGACAGAAACTGAGACAGACACTGAGACAGACACTGAGACAGACACTGAGACAGACACTGAGACAGACACTGAGGCACTGAGACAGACACTGAAACAGACAGAGACAGACACTGAAACAGACACTCAGACACTGAGACAGGCACTGAGACAGGCACTGAGACAGACACTGAGACAGACACTGAGACAGACACTGAGACAGACACTGAGACAGACACTGAGACAGACACTGAGACAGACACTGAGGCACTGAGACAGACACTGAAACAGACACTCAGACACTGAGACAGGCACTGAGACAGGCACTGAGACAGACACTGAGACAGAAACTGAGACAGACACTGAGACAGACACTGAGACAGACACTGAGACAGACACTGAGACAGACACTGAGACAGACACTGAGACAGACACTGAGACAGACACTGAGGCACTGAGACAGACACTGAAACAGACAGAGACAGACACTGAAACAGACACTCAGACACTGAGACAGGCACTGAGACAGGCACTGAGACAGACACTGAGACAGAAACTGAGACAGACACTGAGACAGACACTGAGACAGACACTGAGACAGACACTGAGACAGACACTGAGACAGACACTGAGACAGACACTGAGACAGACACTGAGGCACTGAGACAGACACTGAAACAGACAGAGACAGACACTGAAACAGACACTCAGACACTGAGACAGGCACTGAGACAGGCACTGAGACAGACACTGAGACAGAAACTGAGACAGACACTGAGACAGACACTGAGACAGACACTGAGACAGACACTGAGACAGACACTGAGACAGAAACTGAGACAGACACTGAGACAGACACTGAGACAGACACTGAGACAGACACTGAGACAGACACTGAGGCACTGAGACAGACACTGAAACAGACAGAGACAGACACTGAAACAGACACTCAGACACTGAGACAGGCACTGAGACAGGCACTGAGACAGACACTGAGACAGAAACTGAGACAGACACTGAGACAGACACTGAGACAGACACTGAGACAGACACTGAGACAGAAACTGAGACAGACACTGAGACAGACACTGAGACAGACACTGAGACAGACACTGAGACAGACACTAAGACACTGAGACAGACACTGAGACAGACACTGAGACAGACACTGAGACAGACACTGAGACAGACACTGAGACAGACACTGAGACAGACACTGAGACAGACACTGAGACAGACACTGAGACAGACACTGAGACAGACACTGAGGCACTGAGACAGACACTGAAACAGACACTCAGACACTGAGACAGGCACTGAGACAGGCACTGAGACAGACACTGAGACAGGCACTGAGACAGGCACTGAGACAGACACTGAGACAGACACTGAGACAGACACTGAGACAGACACTGAGACAGACACTGAGACAGACACTGAGACAGACACTGAGACAGACACTGAGACAGACACTGCGACAGACACTGAGACAGACACTGAGACAGACACTGAGACAGACACTGAGACAGGCACTGAGACAGACACCGAGACAGACACTGAGACAGGCACTGAGACAGACACTGAGACAGACACCGAGACAGACACTGAGACAGACACTGAGACAGACACTGAGACAGACATTCCGCAAACCTCGACCCCACAGGTCGCCCGCGCCGGCCAGCCCATCAAACTACCTCCATCTACGAGCCTGGATCAAACAATCTGCATTCGAGCTGTGGCCATCAGCCAGCACCGACTGGCGTCTCAGCTGCTCACGGAGTTCTGTCAGATTGACTCATCTATAAATGGTGCCAATGATGATGGAGAACCGGAGCAAGCTGACTCAGCTCAGCTTACGGTCACGGCTCCCATGGG